>JAUJYS010002001.1:0-15805 GCA_033995665.1 Melogona broelemanni
TTCCTGTAGTGCACTAGGCGCTACGGTGAATTTAAAAAAAAAAAAAAAAAAAATAATAATAATAATAATAATTCCTCGTAAATCATTTTTTTTTTTAGTTTTTTCCATTATTATTTCTAGTTTTTTTTTAGCCCAGTTGTGTTATTAGTATTAGATTTTGTATCCTTTAGTTCAGAAAAAAATTCACATTTTAATTGTAATCCGTTTCATTTTTCCTACCAAGACGTTGGAGCACGTGATGCTGAGCACCCGTGACCCCTTAGAATGGCACTTCAAGCAGCTAGACCACACGGTCGGACTCAGCTTCAAGGCGGGCTTCCACTTTGCCTTGGTCGGCCACTTGCTCAAGGGCTTCCGACATCCCACCCCCACTACCGTGTCGCGCACCGCCCGCGTGCTCAACATGTTGCTGGGCATCGTAGCCAAGCCGCACCGACGGGACAAATTCGAGGTGACGCCGGAGAGTGTCGCCTATTTGGCAGGTTAGTAGGCGTCCTTTTTAGGAGCTTCGTGCGAATTTTGATTGCTTTATTTGTAACTTTAGCCTGTCGGAGAATAGGCAGTTCATTCGAAAATTGTCTTTCGCGTCACAGGTGACTTGCAGCTGCGCATTCATGATTTTGTGTGCACACAAAATGGCGGAAACCCTGTTTTATTACATAGGATACATTCATACGTTTCGATCAGCTTTCACAGTATTAATACTCATTAAAATTGTTTACATCAAATTATAAGTATTCAAATCAGGTAATTTTTAGGGTCAGATTAAAGTTCAGGGTCATATTAAATTTGCTTTTTTTATCGAAATTTTCAATTTTGGTTTCTTTCATATCTATTTTTGGATAATTTTGAAATGGAAATTTTAAGAAAAACCTTCAATATCTGCTGCACAAGTTAAACGATTGTGGTGTAAAAAATACACGCTGAGTCAGATGTGTAATTAATTGAAAAATACTGATTAAATAAATAAAGTTAGTAAAATTAAGTCAGATAGTTTGAACACTTTTAATCTGTCAGGTAACAAATACACAACGAATACACGAATTTTCGGCGGGGATACCTTCTTCGTTGGTGAATATAATGAAAATAAGAAAACGTGAACTTCAAATGATCAATTGGTACCCTGATTGACACTTACTGACAGATTAAAAGTGTGGTAACTATTGAATTTTATTTTACTTATTTTATTTATATAATCAGTATTTTTGATTTGCTCAAAATAAAATTAAACATATATGTTAAGATTTTATTGGCCTTATTTGCTGATTTATGATTTTTTCAAACATTAAGGATTTAATTTGCATGCGAGTCAATTGGAACGCGTTTGATAATTATTCGTCTACGATGTTTTAATGGATGGAAATAATTTATGTTCGCCAATGCAGCTTTGATCCCAGTATCGGAAGAGGTGCGCAGCCGCTGCCACCTAAAACGTAGCGTGTCGCGCGTCACGTCCGAGTGCGGCTCCACCGAGTTCCCCATGGTCCTGCACATGAACGCGATCCCGGCACCGTCCTGCACGTCCCCCTCCACCTCGCCGGGGGCCAGCCCCCATCGCGGTCACTCGCCGTGCGGCGCGGGTCCGTCCACCCCCATGACGCGTCGCCAGAAGAGCTGGGACATGCTGGACCAGTCGGCCATCGCCCAGGCGCGCCTGCAGAAGCAGACTCAGGTGCCGCAGGCAAGTTGGATGACGTTTTCTTTTACATTAGCGCTTAAGCCTGTCCGAGGACAGGCAGCTCTTTCGCCAGGCTACGAACAGTTGCAATTTTTTTATTCACACTCAATCACACAAAAATAACACCACAGTCTATCTAATCTTCTCGAAAGAACATTGATTGAGGGGTACATTTTCACCAGTACCTTGGGATCAAATAACGAAATTTTATGCCGGGAATCGAACCCGGGATCGTCCAACACATGGCGCTGAACTGCTGATCTACGACGACCGCACCAAATGTGCATTCATAATTTTGTGCACACAGCACATTCTGAAAGATAGCGGAAATTATGTTTTATTGCATATCATATTTTCTAATCGGAACTGAACTACCAATTGTCCTTTCTGTAAACATAACAGATAGCCGGATTACGAAATATAACGCCTTTACTGTTTCATTTTATCAGCAAGATGTAGTTTGTAATAACGTCTACCTTATTGACTGATTTATGGTTTTTCCAAATATTTGAGTGTCAAGCATTAAAGGTTTAATTTACATATGAGTCATTTGGGGCGCGTCTGATAATTGTCCTTCTACCCATCCCGCCACCCACCTCAGATTCCGCCCAAAGATCCCAAGAGCTGGCGCAGCCTGGACCTGGACCCGCAGAACAGCAGCCGGCCGCTGTTCAAGACGCAGCGCAGCAGCTCCATGCCCACGCCCAAGTCGCAGAAGAGCGTGGACGGATCGTCGTCCTCCTCCTCGTCCATGTCGTCCAAGGGTCTGACGCCGTACGGCGAACCCTCAGAGAGCCCCGTCTCCAAGGACCGCAGCGCGCGAGCCTCTATCTCCAACGACAACAACGTCCTGCTCAACCCTGAGGTGATAACGGACACGTCCATGCAGGCTCTGCTGCTCACCGTGCTGGTACGTGTCGCAATTGCATCAATGTGTTACAATAGATCAATATGCCAATAAGTGTCTTATGTATAATTTCAGTTGACTTTTAATTAGCATTTTGTCGCCTGGGCGTTTTATTTTAGATCAGAAAACATATCTCACAAACTCGTGTCTTCCATTATAATGCCAATCTTACTTCGTTACTTCGCTCATTATTGCGCTATTTGAAATCAGTTTGACCAATATTATTTTTCTTTTTACCAGGCGACGTTAGTCAGGAACACGACAGACGAGAACGAACTGCGAATTCTGTACGAGTACCTGGCCGAGGCATCTGTGGTTTTCCCCAAAGTATTCCCCGTCATGTAAGAATACGAAAATGCTTACTCGGCGCCGCTTACTGCATCTGCTGAAAGCCAACTCAAGATATTTACTTTACGCTTTGATTCCCGTTTACAGTTACAGCCTGTTGGACGGCAAAATTACGCAGATGCTTTCGCTCTGCCACGACCAAGTCATTCTCAGTGCGGTGCAGGACATAATCCAGAACATGATTGCCTGCGAGGACGCTAGTCAACAGCAGCTACACTACCTTCAGAGTGCGCACTTATTAAATATATATATATTTTTTTTTTTATATCTGTTTTAAATTTAAAGTATTTGAAATCATTGAGTAATTGTTTGAATGAATGTTATTTCTTTATTTCAGCTTGCGGCTTTGGTGGGTTATGGCGATTTTCTGGAGCCTTTTCAAAAGTGAGTGGAAACGTTGTCTTCGGATTTGTGATAATGTCATGCATACACTGTAAATTATAAATTTAAATTTTCCAGAGTAACGTTTTTGGTACTATTTAGCCGAAACGAATATCAATTAATATGTTTTTGATTTTTCAGAGCACATCCACCTTGGATAACGCCGAATTGTTCGTCAACTGCCTTGAGGCGATGGTGGAGACGTGGTTGCCGGGAGACGAGGTGGACGGCGAGCTCAGTCAGTACCCCAGCACTCTGTCCATCGCCTCCAACAATCTGTCCAGCTCCATGTCCAGCCTCACCCTGGGATCGCCCACGGAGCGCGACGCCGGCATCGACTACTCGCTGACGGACAGCGCGGCGCGGATGAGGCATGGATCTGCCAAACAGGTCAGTCTCATGTCTGATCTATGGTTTTGTATGCAGCAGTTGCAATTTGTGCAGTTTCGATTGGAGCTAGCGAGAAGTGAGATCTTTAAAGCGAATTGGAAATGTATTCCGGAACGGCTCCAAAGTTCATGGTTTTTTTCTTGGGGCAATTTTAAAGTGTATCGCAAACAATAATTAATTATTATTTTATACGCTGGTTTAGATTTAGATTTAAACTAGTATTATCACCCCACCTGGGGCGCATAATGGTAATTTATCATTTTGGAAGGATTTTTATTTAAGAAGAACTTTGTATTGGAGAGAGGTTATTTGTGCACCTTGCTGCAGTGAGCCATATTCGGCCAGCCGTTTGGCGAGACCTTTTTCGTCAGACTGTTCTTAAAATTATACGCCTCATTGCCGCTTCGTTTTGTCATGCAGAGGAGGTAGCGTTGTTTTGGACGAATTAACTTGCTTGCTTCATTTCCCCAGCATTTTTTACATTATTTTTATTTGTATTTTTTATATTAATTTTATTTTAATTTTTATATTTATTTTATTATTATTTTGTTTTTTACATTATTATGTTTTTTTAATTTATTTTTTTGTTCACATCGACTACCTCTAATCGTGATTTCCGTTCGCCATCTCGTTTCCTCACAGGGCGTCCGTGTGCCCAGATGACTAACCATTCCAGACGATCTCCGTCACACCGTCTTCATCGTCAGCTTCCTGGTCCTACTCATGTCGGTCTACGCATTCCGCGAGGGCGACGACCAAGAACAGTGCGACGGTGGCGCCACCGCCGGCGCGCGACCGGCCACCGCCACCTCGCGTCGCCGTCTATCCTCGCTGCTGCGCCTCCTATCGTCACGACCGCGCTGGCCCCTGTCGCGCGGCACCGTAGTACCGCCCCGCCACCACCCACCCCCGGCTTCGGCATCATCGTCCAGCAGCGCATCTTCCCGGAGTAGACGTCTGGAACGCCTGGAGGAGGAGGATGACGTGGACTGAGAGCAGCTAGACCACTTAAGAAAAATCGGCGGTGGCGAGGGGATAGGACAACTGTGTATGAGCTCCTAGCTTCGGTGGTTCACTGTTTTTGTAGCCCGAGGCGATAGTTCTCATACGAGTAATATATACGAGGTGTGTGTAAACTCTATGTGTGCCACTCTCCGGTGTTTGGAAACGGGCGCGGTCATTTCCGGAAATCGTTGTTGGAAGGGGGATTTTTATAGTTTAGCGAAGTATTGGTGGAGCCCGGATTCGGTGCGGTTTCTTTCAATTTTATAGTTTGATCCCAATCGTTTCAATTAATTTTTGTGTAAGATGGAAAAAAAAAGCCAATTGTGTGAGAGTATTTCAATTTTCTATTATGATCGATCATTTGAATTAATTTATTTGTAAGGAGGAAAAATATATGTTACTTATTCCGTTGATTTTGGGAAGTATTTGTTGCCGGTAAAATCTTCATTTTCAAATTCGGTTTAATTGTTGGCACCGTTCGTTGTAGAGATTTTACCGAAACATTTATGGGATATTTTCTGCAGATATTGAGGAACCTTAATTACGATATTTCGTCTAATGACCAAGTTCCCGTCGACGATATCGGAGTGGTGCGCACGCGCAACACCGGTCCCCACATCTAATAGTCGAAACCCCGTTGCTCTAGAGATAAAAGTGCAGCATTAATCGGCCTTCTCGTTTGGCTGTTTGGGCTCGCGTGTCCAGACACGCTTTTAATTATGTACCCGTAAAAAACGGGCTATAGGCGATCTTAGCTGATCGGAGCCAAAGACCACCCTCGTCGTCTCGTTAATGTGTATGCCTCTCACGTGCCGTTTTCTATGATCGGCTCTTGTCTCGAATTTCGAAAAAATGCACACCAGGCAGAGCAATAGTGACCCCAATATCTTCCGTTCTATATATATATATTGTACCGAAGGTGGCCAATCGTCGAAGACAACACAGATGAGGGCTTTGCGTATACGTCGTTACACAGCCAGTGATTATTTTTTTTTTCGCTTACCGCTCCAAATAATTAGGTTCGTCCGATTGTTGATTTCATGTGGATGGATACACTTGCGCCGGTGCTAAGTTAACAGTTTGTTAGCGCGACCTTAGGTATTTTGCACTTAGGATGTGTGAAGGGTCACTGCGTCGTCGTTTTTTTTTGGAGACAGGCGATGGTTGAATTGGGACGGTACGACATGCCGCACTCCATTTTTTGGATGAATTCGATCGCATGTTGTAAAGATTTCTTCGGATCTTTTATATCACAAATATTTTATATTTTTAGCCCCACCTTATCTCGATGTTGCGAAATCCTAATCCATTCAATGTGTTGCATAAGTGGGGGGTCCATTGTTAATCCAGCTGCCATGTCCCCCAATTCAACCACTCGCAAATTCTTGTGTGTTTCTTCCTGGAAACATCGGTGAGCGTTTCGATGGTTAAAACGCACACGTATTCGGACGTTTTTTTCTTTTGCATCCAAGCCGTGTACGTTTTACAATTCGTTGTTTATAAACCGGTGCAAAAAAAATCACTACTTTATCTACCATTGTTTATGGAGACATAACTGCATTGAGCCAAACGACCAACTTTACTGTTCGCTAAGAGAATATATTTTTGTCACCAGATAGATAAATTTTTGAGGGTCAGAGTGACAGTGAGGTTTTGAATCTTTAGTCTTGGATACAGGAGTTCGAATTTTTCTTCCTTACTGATTCCATCGTTTGCAGCATTGGAATATATATTTTTTTCTTTTTTCTCCGTTCTTCTGCTCACGATTCGAAAGGGGGGAAATTGTTTTGGCTCGACGTTCATCGCGTTCCGAGTCTGTTGGATTCGTTTTTCTGAATCATGGGAATATCAAAAAAATGTTTTGCCGAACACGCATTTACTATGTTAATATTTGTCCATATTCCATGTATAGTTTTTATCATCGCTGTCAGTTACTGTATAGCACCATTATATACTTGAAGCATACGTGTTAGTAAGTGTCATTGCGTTAATAAACTTTGTTAAATGTTATTTAATTATTTTCGATTGCCCGGGTGGTCATTTACCGGAGGTCTTCAATGAAACCTGCTTGAACTATAATTGTTTTTATCACTATATGGTGTCCTAATTATCTAGTTTCTGTTACGCCTGTACGATTGAGGTTAAATACCCCTACTTAAGTAGGAAGCCTATGTTTGGCAAAAATGATCAGGTCACCACATATGATGGTTTATAACGAATTATTTTGGTAAAGTATCCTTTTAACAACTGGTCACTAAATTGCCTAACCAGATCATTATAAATATTTAAAATATTTTAATATTTCACATTTAATTTCTATTTTGTTTGGTGCAATGAAAACAATTGATACAATTGTTTGTTTTTTTCAATTATTTTTGTTACTTAATATCATATTTTTTCTTCGATATATGATTTTTAAACATTTTTGTTACCGAGACTTGTGGGCGAGCTTCACTGCATAGCACCTTGAATCTTGTATCTTTTCAGCGCCACCAAGTGGGATGCTGGAGAAGTGCATCACACGTACGCCGCCAGAGGGTGTCCTTGTTGGCAAACCAAGATGGCGGGTGACAAGTTGTCTACGTGTAAAGTTGTCATCGGAAACCAATAATTTTGGTTTTGTATTCGCCTTGAAATAAGTTTTGGAGTCTTATCTGTGAGTAAGTACGCTTCACCGGTCACTGACAGAAACAATTTAACTGTCTGCGATGAGAAACCATTCCACGATTCCAACGTGGCCTAACAGCCAAAGTGGGTGTGCCTTGCGCCAACCCGGCATTGCGCCCATAAGAAAACAGCTGGCACAATCGCTTATTTTTTTCTTGCCTAGGGGGTCAAACAACTCAATTGAGTGGTGATCGAGTGGCAAGCGTCATTTTCGAGTTGGTCACACCTTCATTTAGCTGTTTTTAAATTGGGGGAAAAGTCTGTGGTTTACGGGATCACAGAGCCTTGTAGTGTAGGCGTAACAGCATCGCTCGGTTCAACCACGTTGGCCTAGGGTCAATTCACTCAATTGGGACTAATTTTTCTATTGGTAAACATGATCCCTGGTATTACCAATTGCGTGAAAGCATTTAAATTGTCTGGCAGTTGAATCACTAAATCAAATTGACCATAATAATTTAGCGAATTGGTCTAAGTGCAACGATAAACACTGAATAGGCTTTCTCAATAGTCATGCTATTTGTCAACGCACACAAATAAGCTCTGAGATAGGATCTGATGCTGATGCATCCCGAATTTTTTGGGTGAGAAACCTTAGATACCTTTCTTCGTGAGATCCATCTGATTCTTAAGATACTTTTCTTCGTGAGATCCATGCCTGTACATTGTCAGGTACACTTCACGTTAAAGATCCCTACCTAAGTGAGTAGCCTAGACTAGGCGGAAATTCCAAATTACTGCACCCTGGGGGAGGGGGGGCGCTGGTAAGCCTCCATAACAAAAAGTACGATAGCGCCATATCGCCATGATGCTACGGCGCGGCAATTAGCTCATCTAAACCTAAATCATAACAAATTAGCAGGTTCTAGCATTAAACTGAAATCCGCAAATTTATACATTTTCCATTCATAGCAACCCTTTATTCCATTCGAATGATGGATAGCCTCGACTGACTCATTCGAATTTATTGTATGCGTGACTCAACCGTTAGCCAAATAAAATCTCTTGCCCGCCTTAAAAAACTAGCGTTAAGCGACCTAGTTAGACTTGCATATTCAGCAGTTCATTTCACCCATTGAACATGAACGATACCTCTGGGTAAATACTGAGGTTACGTCACGTTGATGCGTGTGCACTTTTGTGTGTGCATTGTACATTGTGCCAGTGGAATGAAACAGCTGCACAATTTGAATATCAATGCAGAAGCGCAGTGTGAACGTTGCAAATGCCTGTTCTCGGCTAAATGAATTTATTTTCTGGTGAGGGCGAACGGCGTTATTCAATCTTTATTACCGTTTAAATATGTCGTGGCTCTGGCCTTCTTATTATTTTTAACTTCCGGGATAAACAATCATTTTCTTCTTCAAATCTTAACTGATATTTGACATTCATTTAGGTTTTACAGAACATCAAGAATTGTTAGACTGTATGGAAATTGAAAGGAATCTGGTATAAATTTGGGGGTTTTAGCGTGAATATTTTGAATATTTAGTATAACTGTATTTGAATAAATAGGAAATTTCGAAAATAAAATTGGATACTTGCTTTTGTGTAGACTAAGTTGACCATGACAATAATTATTTTTGTTTGTTTTGTAAATTAGATTTTCCACCTGAAAGGAATCATCATTCCTGAACATGTTAGTTAATAAGACGTATCAGTTAACATGGCCACAAGTGACCGCAACCAAGATCATACCGAGCCACTGACAGTTGCGTATCCAAAAGCCATCCAAAAGAATGCAACGCCATCTGCCGCCAAACTCGGTAAGTAAACAGGTGGTGTTATTATTAATGTGGATTGTTTATTCATGCCACGTCGTAGCAAAACGATTGTATTTTTTTAACACGTATAACACCATATTTACAGCTAGTGCCGATAAACAACGATCCAATTTGCCTTCCGTTCATGACGTCTCCCGCCAAAGCAGTGTGACTTCCTTTGACGAGGGATCGAAGGCCTTAAAACCGGGTGTTACTACCGATGCCGACAAGCTCAAAGGTGGTCATTACTTGACTCGCTGGCAATCTACTAGTGATCCGGCCTACCCTGGTATTCCATTCCAGGTATAACACATTTTTGAAAAAAAACAGTTGTTGAAGATGAATGTCAATTTTTTGCCTGAAATAGCTGATAAGATCCCTGTCAAATCATTAATATTAGTAACAATTTTTTGTGATTTGTTAGCTATCCTGTACAACTCTAAACGCTTAATTTATTTCTTTGTAATAATACATGTATAAAAATCAGTATTTTAAAATTAAAAATCGATTAACAGAAAATAAAATAAATTTTTTAAAGCTGAATATTAATCTTGTCGCCACATTTTAATTAAAAATTAAAAACGCAACTCATTTATAAAACAGCTTTGAACCACGCTGATTCAATCTCTTGATTCTTAAATTTAATCGTACAGTACTCGCTACTTGCAGGTTGCTCGCTATCTGTGCGAGACGAGCCCAGACCTGTTGCTGCGCATGGAAGCAGCTCTACACAGTGCCGGTACCTCGGACGCAAGTCCACATCGAATCAATGGCAATAGGGGAACTGCTCCCGTGGTCACCTCGTCGCTGTCATACCTGTCGTCGATGGCCGACGCTTTAGCACTCCAAGAATCTGTCATAGGTAAATGGATTTACTCTCTCTGATGTAGCGCAGTAGTTACTGCATATTGTTCCAAATTTGTTGGCAGTTTATTTTTTATTTTTTAATTTGCCGTTAAAATTTTTAATGTCGAAATGTCGTATGAATGGGAGTATGGATCACGGATGGCACGAATTATTCACATTATGTTGTTCACATTAGCCGAATTATGACATGTATTAAAAAATATATAAACTGCGGTTTTATTTTGAGCATTGTTGCACTTTCCGTACCGTTTCCGTTTTCCGTTCTTTTGGCATTCGTGTTATGGCTAAGATTTGTTGTACAATACCACACGAACTGTGGTTACTCTAGTATCTACATTTAATACTTTTAAAGCGGTAAAGTGACACTGTTTAAAAATATATATGTTGAGATTTTTATTTTGAGCATTGTTGCACTTTAATTTAATAACTTTAGCCACATAATTTTTGTAAACAATTTAACCAAACTTGTTCATTTCTCCAGGTGGCCCAGGTGTAAAACCAGCATCCGCCGAAGAGGTGAACCAACTGGTGCAATCCATTCGGAACCACCCCATCAGCCCCGTCCCGGCGGCCGACCCCGCCACCCTGGATCGCTCCATCGTCTCCCCCGCACCAACCGACACGGTGTCGGAGCCCGATTCGTCGCCCGCCACCCTCGACCCGCGCCTCTCCGACTTCCGCAACCGCGAGTCCGCCCGCACCACCAACCACCACGCGGAGATGGCCCACCCCGCCAACCACTCCACCAGACGCCTGGTTGGCACCACGGAGGGTGAGACCAAGGAACTGCATCCGTTTCCCCGCGAGCGAATCTCCACCGTGGTGGAACGAACATCGTGGTTCTCCGGTGGTCCCCGGGAGGAGATACCGCCGCCTAGACCTCCACCGTCCCAACCCCGCTCGGCCGAATCATCCAGCCGGTCTGGTAGCCAACGCGGCACCAGCGAATGTAATTACCCGCACGATGATCTTCCCAGCTCCGCCGCTAGCTACCACCACCACCAACAGCAGCAACAACACACCCACAGACATTCCGGCGGTTTCAACGACACGGCGTCCTACGCCGCCTCCGATCTGGACTCAGTCTACTCGGAGCGCTACGAGCTCGATTCGAATTTCTCCGAGCGTCTAGAACTCCAATCGAACATGTCGGACGTGAGCGGGATCGAGGAAGAGATGTTCCGGATCCGGAAACTCCTGTTGGACACGCCCAGGGATGACCCGGCTCACCACGCCGATGTGTCGCACTACGTGCAACAGTTGGACGTGCTACGCGAGCGAGCGGCCATGGAGGGACAACTGGAGGCACTGCGTGGTGAATTGGAGACGGCCAAGCGCGAACGCTCCCAACTGCAGTCGCAACTGTCGTCCCATCAGACGGCGTTGAGTTCCCAGTCTATCCTGTCGCGGTCCGCTACCGAGGAGACCGTCTATTTGAGACGGAGGGTGGACGAACTGGAGCGTCGGCTCCACGAGTCGGAGGACGTGGTGGAGCAACTGCGCGCCGCTGTGGAGATGAAGAGCGAGGAGTTGACGTTGCAGCGCGACGAGACGCGAGACACGGAGGCTGAGTCTCAGCGGCTGCGGATCGCCATGCAAGAGATGAAGGTGACATTTTTATGTAAACTTTTCTACGCCAATTCTTAATTTTGTTTTCTACCCCGTGATCCATAAGTTTGCGTTACCCTTCCCCCTGCCATAGCTCCATTACTTGGCTAAAAATGACTGGATTGTTATGAAATTTGTCATAAATTTTTAGAGGCTGCGCTAGCTATAAGCAATAGTCCTCATCGAGGAAAAAGAATTGCAATCAAATTTCTTGAAAATCTTTTGGACATCGACTGAAATAGCTCAATGGTTTGCATACATTTACGCCATATTTGTGCCAAATTTCATAACAACGGCGGGGGTAACGCAAACTTATGAATCACGGTGTATGTACACTTGGACCCTCGCATATCGCCCCAGCGACATGAAGGTCCACAAAAATTGCATTTGACGTTTTCTGACTAATTTTATTGTCTTTCTTTTTCTTTTCATATGAATGTATGCGCCATTCTTTGATGAAATAAAAATTAAAAGGTGGATTCGGACTCGCGGGACGGCGCCGTGCAAGGGCTGAAGGGCAAGGTGGCCGAACTGCACATCGAGCTTCAGAACGCGCGTCAGGCTCTCACCAAGGGCGAGGGCGAGCTGACGGCCAGTCGCAACCAGGTGGCCTCGGAGCTGAAGATGAAGGAGTGGTACAAGCAGCAATTACAGGAAGCGCAGGCCATGCGCAGCGCCCTGCAACAGGAAGTGATCGGTCTGCAGGCTGAGAAGGGAGAGAGCGAGTCTGGTAACGATCGACTGCGGTTCGAGAGGGACCAGGCTCGGCAGGCGTTGGCCGAACTGCAGCAGAGGGCCGTGCGGGAGAAGGAGGCGCTGATGCGGCATTTGGAAACGATCGAGGCCGACGTGCGCGAACGGGAGGCCGCATACAGTCAACTGCGCGGTGGAGACGGCGACGGCGGTGAAACGGCGTTGGCCGGCCAGCTCAAACGGGCGATGGAGGAGCGAGCTCAGCTCAGCGAGGAGACGTTCGCCCGTTCGGAGTTGGAGCGGCAGTTGGAGATGGCCAGGGCTGAAGAGACGGCCCGCTCGGTTATTATCCAGAAACTGGAGCGCGACGTGTCCCAGCTGATGAAACAGCTGACCGTCCAGCAGAAAACGGCCGGCGAGCGCGATATGGAGATCCACTCCTGCCGCGGCACCCTTACCCAGCTGGAGGCTAAGAATCGTGAACTGCAGGTGGCGCTGCAAGCGGCTGAGGAACGGGAGGCTGCCCTCGGTCGCGAGCGCCACGCGGCGGAAACCAAACTGGCGGCTACGCTGGATCAGCGCCGCGATACCGACGCCGCCCTGGTGGATTTCCGCACCAACGTGGGCAAGCTGGACGGACGTCTGCGGTACATGAAGGAAGAGCTGGCTCACAAGACGGCCACCATCGATCAACTGCGAGTGGAAAAGAGTTCTCTGGAGGAGGCCGGTGCCACGCGGGAGTTACTACTGGAGCAACAGCGTCGCCGTCTGACGACCGCCGAGGAGGAAGTCAACCGATTGCGGGAATCGTTGGCCGCTGCAGCCGTAAATAACGGCGCCAAGGAAGAGCTTACCGCCACCAAGGAGATGCTGGTGAGAGTATCGGGCGATCTGGACCGGCTGGTGGGGGAGAACGCCGGCCTGCGGGAACGAGTGCGAGCCCTATCCGATTACAACGTAAGCGGTAATACGCGGGAGGATCTGAGCACCAAGCTGGGACGGGAGGTGACCGATCTGCGGAAACGATTGTCGGAGACGGAAGCTCGTCTGGCGGATGCGTTGGCCGGTAACGAACGACTGACTGCCGAAATGACCACCCTGGTAGCCGCCTCGAATGCCGAAAATTCGGCGAAGGTCGAGACGGTTGACCCCGAGCAGGACGTTAGCCAGTCACGGCAGCGAGAGTTGGATGATCATCTGCGCCTGCTGCAGGACAAGTTGGTGGCCAAGGAAGAGGCGTCGCTCCAGATGACGGTGGAGGCCAAGTCGGTGATGGAGGAGCTGACTAGATTGGAAATGGAGAACGGGCTGCTTAAGGATCAGCTGCTGCGGCGCCGCGAGAAGCATCTCTCCGAGCAGAGTCGGGAGGGCGATCGGTTGGGCACCGTGCCGTCCTCGCTGGCGTTTCACCGGGATGACGAGGAGGCGACGGCGTCGGAGGATGACGCGGTGGTTGTTTCCACGGAGCGGCGTTCGCAGGGCGTGCACTTTGGCACACAGACCGAGGAGTGGCGGACGGACGATGAGAAGTTGCGGGCCGTGTGCGCCGGCGCCGAGCAGCAGGGTCTGGCGGCGGCCCAGATGGAGACGGCGCTCCGCGAGACCGACGAGAAATACCGGGCGCAACGCCGGCGCCACGAATCCAATATCAAGGTAAAAAAAATCCCAAATAATAATCATATCTGGTATTCTGATTTAATTAGTTATTATTTAATAAATATTAGTAATTAAGATTACAATGAATTAGAGAATTTGATAAAATTGACTATATTAAGTATTGTAAACTAAATCAGAATGTAAATTTAGTGTTGTAAAATAAATTATAATTTAAATTGTATTATCCTTTTTTTTAAATGACCATTGCAAGAAATTTGAAGACCATTGATTGTCCGTATGCATATTTTCTCCGAGTTAATGATACTTGATGAGCAGTCGAAATCAATCGACACATTACCTTCGATGTACTGCTCATTTTCCTTATGTGCATTTCTTCTCCGTTTAACGGCCCTCGCTGAGCAAAATAATCTAAATATTGTCTTTAAGGTCAACATGTCACTAAATGTAAACTGTTCTTCAAGGTGCTGACCCGCAAACTGAAGGAGGTGTTAAAGGCTCGCAAGAAGTTGGAAGAGGAGCTCCGACAGGCGAACCTAAAACTAGCCGAGGCGGTATCGGAAGCTGCCGCCGCCAACGAGCGAACCGCAGCTGCAACCCCAACCGCCACCGCTCCACCGACCGCCGCACCACGGTCCGACGACAGCAGCAGCAACCGCACCCGCGACGCCAAAATCAGCTACTACCGCAAACGCATCGTCATGATGGACAACAAACTGAGCGAGACCCAGAGGCTGTACGACGTGGAACGCAAGCGGGCCGACCGCAATCAGGAGCTGTTGATCGAGCTGGAGAAACAAAAAGGACGGCTGCACGTCATGGCCGAGAGCAACTCCAGCATTAAACAGCACCAATCGGAATTGGAGGCCGTGCTGCTGGAACGGGAGAGCGCCATTTCGGTCCTCGATCTACAGGCTAAGAATATCCACCAGCGGAAGCTACAGGAGGAGACTCAACTGCGGGAGAGTCTAAAGGACGCGCAGGAGAAATTGGAGATGGAGCAGAAGGGCAGTCGCGATTTGCGCAAACAGGTGTTCAAGGAGAAGTTTGAGAGTGGAGGTTTGCGTAAGCAGATTGCCAGTCTGAAATCGGGCCTGGATGAGGCTAGTCGTCAGATGGAAGGCAAGTTGGCCGAGACGGCTAAGTTGGAGCGGGAGTTGGACGAACAGAAGGCGATTGCCGCGCGGCTGCGTGGCGAGGTGAACTCTGCGCAGGACAATCTGCTGCAGAGTCGGGCGATGGCCGAGTCCCTGCAGAAGGAGATCGAAGCCAGCCACGCCAAGGATCCTGTATTGGCCGATCAGATAAAGGTACTTATGTTACTAAACAGTTAACACCTTATCTAAGTGAAAGATATTTTTCTTATTCGGTAATTGTAAAGTAGAAATATTTTAATTAGATATGAATGAAATCACTTATCAATCGGCAAATTAATTGAAAAAAATATTTTAAACTATCTACAGTACGTCCTATTAGTTGATACTTGTTATTGTAAATCTCGAATTTGTTTCCTATTACAAATATTTTAATTTGCTAATATATCCCATACGAGTGTTGTTGAAATTCAATTTCAATTTAATAAGTCGACGTAATTAACTAACAGAATTATTTTTTAAAACACACAAATAATATTGAAAAAAAATACTCTGAATCCAATTTTTCAAATTTCAATAGTTCATTCTTATTTACTTGCCAAACTAATTTTTTTGCCAACTTAAATTTCATAAAACTCCCCCAAGATTTTTAAAGAGAACCTTGAAATTCGCCTATCAGTTTGTAATCACTAATCTTTAATGCGTATAAAATGTAATGTACGAACCGATGGCTCAGTGGGTATGGGGACATGCTACGAAGCCAACGGTCCCGGGTTCGATTCCCGGCGCA
>JAUJYS010002002.1:0-15803 GCA_033995665.1 Melogona broelemanni
GCCTAGTGCACTACAGGATTACTGCACTCTCATGTCTCTATGGAGATGTGCGAGGGGAAGGGAAGGGAAGAGGGATGGCAGCTGGAATAGCCAGACTGCAGGATTCACCCCTAAGATCCCCACCCTGGATTCACTGAAGTGGATATCACAACATGAAATTCTGTACCTCGAATTACCTCGAAAGAACATTTAGGGAGTGGCACATTTTTACCAGTACGCTAGATCGAATAAACGAAAGCCTGCGCCGGGAATCGAACCCGTGACTCGTGCCCGTGACCCGTGACCCGCGGTCAATTGCAATACAGATTGGGCTAGACTGGTCATAGTTACCCTGTCGTTTTTACAGTTCAAATAAATGAATTACAGAAAAATAAACCGAAGATCGGGAAAGATAGTCGCACCGGCCCGTGTTCTCCTTCGTTCTCGTTGTTTGATTTCTTTTTTAATCCGTTGGTAAACGACGAAAAATTTAGCCGAGCAATATTTAATTAAATTTGAAAAGGCATGATATTCCTTGAACCTTCTTATAAAGCACTACAAAATTGAATAAACTTCGGTATTTCGTTATCTTGAAATTTTGCATAGCATCTGCTAAGACGTGCATAAAAATTGTGGCTGATTTCTGCCATTTTTGGCGCCACCAAAAACGTCGTTCGTCTTATCAGGTGGCGCCACCAGTGCAGGATCGTAACGCCGTCTTGCGGGCAAATTGAAAAACAATCTTCCATTTTCCGTTAACGCTTCAAAGCACAAAATAAAGAATAAGAGATCCAGGACAGGACTGGACTTAATCGACGAACTAGAGCTGTCGAAGCGCCAAGCATAACGCGTAAATAGGTATTTAATAGACCTTCACGGAATACACAAAGTCGTTATGTGAACGAAATAAACCCTACCTTTATTTCGTGTGTATTATTACATTGTGCATTTCGTGAAGGTCTATTCTATTTTTATGCTTTATGCTTGGAGCTTCGCCAGCTCTAGTTCGTCGATTAAGTCCAGTCCTGTCCTGGATCTCTCATTATTTATTTTGTTATCAGTTATCTTTTTTATCGTTTTGTACCGCTATCATTTTCTTTTTCATATTTGACGATCCAGCACGGATTTCAAATGCGGTCTCTAGGTTCCGAGACACCGTCATCATGCGATGATATTTAGGCATCTTTCTCCCCCTCCCGTACTACATAGAGTAACAGCAGTCTGCATGCTAAATTGCAACTACGAGACATAATTTATGCCTGTCTCCCCTTCCCTGACTGCCAACTCTGTCCCACCCTCTCTTTCCACCCTTGATACATATTTTCAGAGTTGTTGGGTAAAATTGAAGTCGTGCACCATAAGTTTCACACTTTTGTCTTTAAAAAAACTGTTTCTATCTGATATCTGTACGCCTCGGAGAGAATCCACACACACAACAAAAATACCATTTTTTTTACTGTCGTCGTCGACGGTCTCCCTTCTTTTCGGGTTCGATTCAACCCTCGTTCCCTTCCCCTAAACCCGGGCTTCAACATCTTCCCCCTTGCCTTTAGCTACTCATAAAGCACGTACATACAGGAGTTGGACAAAATAATGGAAACAGGCCTGTTTGTGCACCTTGTGGAGCTGTTTCCATTATTTTGTCTAACCCCTGTAAATGTGTTGGGTATATAACACAGGCGGGGTGGGGGGAGAGATGGAATTTTTTGTCTCATTTTTTTGGTGGCAACTATTTTGCACAATCTGCGGAAGGGAACAGAAATTTCTCTCGCGCTTTTTTTTTTCTCGGTCTTTTCATTTCTCTTCTCCTTCTTCGTCCATTTGGGTGATACTGCGACTGTGTAGCTGCGCGCATCTGTTCTCGTGACCCATGACCTCCCCTGGCAGGCGCAAACAAATTTAAAAGCGGTCCAGGGCGACAGACGTATCGGGAGTTTTTTCCCCGATTCGAGTATGCGACGAAATTTGTCATACTGTTTTCGAAAAATGGCAATTTCCTGTTTTGACGAAATTGGCAGTTCCAGTTCATATTAATTTGTCCAGTTGTTTGTTTTCTTAATTACCGTATGTGCTACAATTCATATAAATAATAAAATGTTAATAATTTTTAAAGCAAAGGGTTTCCACTCTAGTTACCGTTTAAAGTCCCATGCCTTTAGAATCTTATTAGCAAGATCATTGGGTCGAAATCTGTACAAGATGTTTATACATCATGTATTTATTAGTCCGTACCACTCGATCCGTTTCTGTAATTTTCCAATGTTCAGAACAATTTTGAATGAATGTAAAGCGATGTGGTCCTTGCCTATATGTTGTTAGGTACACTTTGGGGATCCTTACCTTGATAGTGAGGTGGATATTATAACAATCTCCGTCTTTGACTGGTTATTTGACCCTAGCTATAGGCTCCACCTGGGTCGCTAAAAAAGTACATATTCAGAATAGTAATAATAATATTACCTGTAAACTAATTATTGTATCTCCGTATTACACTTGACATTTTTTCTTTTAAGAGTTTTGATATTTCGCATCACACAGGAGTTGGTAGAGAGGGGTTGAGAGGGTTTAAGCCGCCCCAGCAGTAAAATGTCTTATCCACCGTTTTCCCGGGCCCGGACGGCTTTAATTCACCATCTTTATCACCACGCCTTTTCTCAACCTCTTTTACGGCACGGGTCGTGTTATGTAGTTGGGATTTTTCACGCGAAAAACCACGAATTTTTATATGCAGAATTTTGTGCCAGCTGGTCCTCCTTTTTGCTCGCTTTTTTTCTTCTTTTGGAAACAAAATTATATTTTTTCTCCACCATTTTTTTGTCATCATTTTTCTGATCTTTTTTTTTTTTTTTTTTTGCAAGTGTGCGAAGAGAGTTGCTGACTGTTTTAGATTAAAAGGAGGGTGGCGGCCGTTATAGTCGTGATGACCAAAGGCGCCACTGTGATGATGTACGTTGAAGAAAAAATGGTCCCTGAAACTCATTTTTTTTTTTTTTTTGACGAGGTTGCCGTTTTGGATGCGGCGGTACTACTACTGGTCGACGCCATTTGAATTTTGGTGCAGGCGAGAATGTTGACAAACAAAACAGCGGGCCATCTGGTTCTGTCTCTCTCAGAAAAAGCTCTTGGCGAAAATCCCCATTCGTAAATGTTAGGTTTCACTTTTCTCGTCTATTTTTTATTATTTTTATACGGTTTTCTCGTTTTTTACGGCCAACTATTTATTCAATGTTAAGAAAAGTAAAAAAAATAAAGGACGTTTCAAAAGAAACTAAAAACAGTTTAAACGATGGGAAAGTTGGCGCGGGAATTAAAGAGACGAATGATGTGGCGAGCTCCATGTTATCGTACTTGAAATTTAGAATTATTTTTTTTCTATTTATTTTTGTACAGTTTGTTAAGTAGGGTTTACCAATGTATTCGTTTCAAAGTCACTCTGCCCAGAGGGCTGTCTTGTAATTTGGATTTTGGCCTAGTCTAGGCTACTGACCTAGGTATGGATAAATAGAACTGTGACTAATTATAACAAGCTGGTTGAATTTAATGTGTTACCGGTAGTAAACTCATTTTATTCATAAGGTACAGGAGATAAGAAGTAAAGTTTCTCTTGCACTTAATGGAGAAAAATTAAACTGTCGCCCTAAATTTAACTAGTTTGTTTTAATTTTTTATATATTATAACATCTATCTCGTCGTGCTAGCGCACCTTAGTTTAACTAGGTAGTGATCTCTCACTTGTATCTGACAACGTGCAGATACAAGTGAGAGATCACTACCAGATTATTACGATTCCGAAAGCATCCGTGCGTTAAGGAATTGCCCTCACCCGAAAAATTCCGGATAGAGACTCGACCGGGAATTGAACCCGCGATCACGGGCATTGTTGGGGAACACGCTAACCACTATGCCACCGGCATTTACCCTCCTTTGGTAGCATGGATATTTTGTCAAAACTGAAGAGAAAAAAACGAGACTGGCAGAAAAAAAAACGAAAAAATTCCTTTTGTCGTAAGGAGTTGGCAATAACGATTTTTCCTAAAACCCGGCAACACCTCCCTCTCTCGCACAGTCGCACCGAGACCCAATCCTTTTTTCCTCGTGGCAGCTGAAATTCAGAAGATATTCGGAAAAAGATGGCTTTTCTCCGACTTTTGTCTCTGCGCGTTTTATCCCCACGCATCTTCAATACTGGCGAACTCTTATTTTTTTTCTCAAGAAATTTCGGCTGCCTTGCGTGCCGCTTGGGGTTAAAGACGTTCAGACAGACGCGAGGGTGATCCCCCCCACCCCTTCTTTCCCACTCTCCCCCCTCCACCACACACTCTGTCTGACTTTATCTCGTCTAATCTGCTCAGAGTTGAAAAATTGCATCAACATTTCCCCTCCCCCGACGAGATGATTGCGCGCACCGTACATATTTTGGTTTTTGGAATATTTTCGACGTCGTCAACCGTTAGGAAACGTATACACTGACTCTGGCGCGGACTGTGATTCCGGAGATTGCCAAACTGTGGTGCGCAAACCAACTAGTGTGGGTTGTGGGTGCCAAAGGGTAGTTGGATTTTGCGCGAAGATTTGTTCGGATGGACTCGAATCCTAAACTGAAAATTGCAAATTGACGCGGTGTAGTTTTTTTTTGTTTTTTTTAAATCACCGTAGCGTCTAGTGCACTACAGGATTACTGTTGAGTGACCAGCGCGTTGATCGACTATGTCAGTGACGCGGGTTCAATTCCTGACCGAACCCAGGGACCTACCTCATCGATAGCGTAATGACAATCAGTGTACTGAGTGATTGCTTGACAATAAGGGGCAACACCAATGTAAAAGAATACCGGCTTTGATTGAGCTGTAATTTGAAATAATAGTAGGCCCCGTGAACTCCATGCTATACTTCAATAAAGTACTACTTTTACAACAAAACTACGTTTATATTGGAAAGAAAGACGTATTTCTACGTCAATACCGAAAATTTAATATGAATTAGAAATCGCAGAGAGTAACTGCCACCAGATGGCGCTCCTGACCAGTCCACGCCAAATCGGCATGCCTTCTGTCGAAGGAAAAGTTAGAGCGTTAGTTAATAAAGATAAATTGAGTGACATAATTATTACGTAATTATGCTTTTTATTAGGTCATTATTTTGAATTAATATTTGGTGTATAAAAATTTCAGAATACTCACGTCGTCTTCGGAATTTTCAATGATGTATAACGCAAAAATAACTTTTCACCCGAAAGAAAAATAGGAAGAAAGAAGAAGAAAAAAAACGGGACGTTAAATTGGTATTCGTATGAGTGTCAGGGTTTCTCACATGAATGAAACGAGTTCGCGTATTTGCTATTTTCTCGGCGCGAAGTGAATGAATGGTGACTGTTGAAGCGTTATTTTAGAAACCCCGTGCACTTCCGATACACTGACCCAATTGCCACTCCCGGTTCAGATACCAAAAAATCGCGCGTGTGTCTTCGTCCCGCCGAAGAAAACTCTTTTTCCTCTCATTTTTTTTTTTTTTTTTTTAGAACAACTCGAGTACATCTTTAGCTCAGTTTGTAGGTGTAAGACGCGCACGTAGTCCGACTTCCGTTGTGTTGCGTGGCATGGAGCACCTATGATAAGAATGCGGACGAATCCCGAAGCCCTGCGCAAAGAATTGTCACGAAATGTCAGCGCTCCTATGACACACTGTATTAAAATACACTGCCGCCAACGAAGTAAAAGTCTAGAGTGCGAGTCACACAGTAAGCGCAGGCGTTACCCTAGAGGTCCGTGCAGGTCTATGTTCTCCTCTGTGTTAATTTAGTTCCTTTTATAAAGGAATCCGTTCCAGTTCCCGTTTCTCGGTTTCCAGTTCCAGTTTTTCAGATAAACTAACCGTTCCGATTTCCTTTTCAAATGGAACCTGGAACTTTTCCGTTCCTTCAATTAAAAAATAAAATTGAAAAATGAAACAAATCACTTTGATGAATGAATGAAAATTTCATGTTTCCCAGCAATTCCAATAGTAGATGGGATTTTTATCCCGTGAACTTTGTATTCGTACATGCAATATAGTAGTCTTAAATAATTATTTTTAATATCGATTTCAATTATGTTTATAAGCTGGAAGCTTATGTCAAATTCTCGAACGGTTAAATCAAATATTTATATCTGTTACTTCTTCATATTGAGGGTTAATAGCATGATGCAAAACTGAATCGCAAGATATATACAGGGTACG
Organism: Melogona broelemanni; assembly: GCA_033995665.1. Lineage (NCBI taxonomy): Eukaryota > Metazoa > Arthropoda > Diplopoda > Chordeumatida > Chordeumatidae > Melogona > Melogona broelemanni. Next base: position 6,196 of record JAUJYS010002002.1, read on the forward strand.
GTAACACGTGTGGGAGCCTGTGTTAACACGAAACTTGCGGTAAAAACAAACCCACGAATTTTGCGTGGGTTTGGGGCTGGGGCTCCTGCTTAGTTTTGCCTATACCGTATTTTTTTCTATTTTTTTTTTCTTTTTTGTCCCGGCGTATTTTTACATTTCGTAAACGTGTTGTCATTTATTTTCCGAGTCGGGTATATTTCGGGAGGGAGGGGGGCACACTGCACATATATATATACTGTGGAGTGTGTCGGAGGAGCCCGAAGTCGCCCGTGATATATTTCACCCGAACCCAACAATTCCGTAAGAATGCGTGCTTTAGCGCCGCTGACGCTCTCCGCGTTTACCGATATTATTGGTCGAGTCCCGGCAGACAATGGCCCAGGGCGTAGCCATACGAGTAGTGCGGGTTCAGTACGACACCTACATGCTTCGAACGAAAAAATTATTTGTTGTCAAGTATACTGTATAGTTGTTGTCCAGCTGTAGCTGATTCAATTCCGAGCTCTCACTGACACCATATGGTGTTTCTTGATATTAATTTTATTTTTTACCCCATTGTTGTATTATTTTTGTTCCGTTTTTCTGTAAATAGTCATTGTATGTCTTGTTAATTTCTGGCAAGCATTTTTTTAAATAATTTTTTTTTCTTCAGTTTAAAAGCTGAAACGTCCCTATGGGGACCAGACTTTTAATCTGATTTTTGAATCAGGGTTGGAGTGCTGGAGCTTGCTCCACCTCTGCCACGGGTTGGCCAGGTGTCGCACTACCTCCAGTATCGGCCCACTCCCCCAGAGGGAGACAAAAACTAATATTACTTTCAGATATATTTGGAGCGAAGAAGCTCTTTGCAATTTAACATGCGAAGAGGTTAGAGATGTTTACAGAAGGATTAATGCGTACAGAAGGTTATGGATTAAAATTTCTTTCTAGTAAGTAACCTTGTATCTCTTAACATTTTTAATGGCACATTGAGGGGAATATCATGTTTTTCATGCCCAGGGCGCGCATTTCTTTGACGGCAAGGCGCGTGCGCCTCGGCACACTTTATTTCGCCACGTATCGCGGTTCCGCCGACCAACTTTTGCGCCTGTTTTTCCACCACGGGCACGCATTATCCTTCTCCATCTTCCTTCACTCTCTATTGCGCATTGTTTCTGGCTCCATTTTTATGGGTTTTCTAGCCACGCATTGTTTCCTCCGCACTGTAAATAAATAGAAAAGTTCTTTCTTGGTGCAGTTGTTGTCTTTCGCGTATCTTTCCATCGGTTCCACTAGAGAAAAGTTTGCCTGTTTCAGAGACGCAAGCTGTACTTCAGTGGGGATCAAATAGTTGTGCGCGAATTTTAATTTTAGCGGGAACAATTGCAATTGAAATATGTACCCGCAAGCAGCCCCGCAGTGGCCTATGGTGGGGTTCAATTGACTAACTAGTTAAGGGTGAAGATTTCTTATTCTCACCGCTATTGTTATATTTACTGATATCATACTATGGTATTATATTTGCAGCCTACCCCTAACCAGGGTCGATCTGATAATTTGGCCTAGCCTAGACTTCCGACCTAGGTAGGAATCTTTAGCATGTACCTGGCAACGTACAGGCACGGGATCATCACTTCCATCCCGTAGGATGACATGCTTATTAATTTTTTTCGTCTGAACAAAACCGGAGGTCCTTGACTGGAATTGAACTGCGCTCATGGGCATGGAAGGTGAACACGCCAGCCACAAAATTAGAGAACCGCTGTTCCATGCAGTTTGAACTACAAGTACGTATTCGAACCACGACACCAATTTACATAGCGCTGCGTATCTGCAGTCTAGACGAGACTGGCTATAATCCGCGGATGATACGACGGAAATGACGACGATCCGGACATTCTGTCAACGTGTCGAGTTGCATCAAGGCGACGGCGCAATCAAGATGGCGTCTGTCCACGGTTCTCGCGCAAGGAGGCATTTCCGGTTTGTTTTTGCCGTGGCGTTTCGGCTGGAATAGAGGTGCCAGGAATTCTCTCTCACTCCGTCTCTGGGTTTCCCGCGTCCCCCGTCCGGGCTCTCTCCCGTTTCTGCCCGTCGTCTCCCCTCCCTTGAAGTCGATGGAGTGTTTTATGCGGTTTCAGGTTCTCAGAGAGATGCGAGCTCATCTTCACCCCTCACCTCAAACCAAACGTAACCGCATCTCAGACACCACTGATCTGGCGTTTCTTTTTCGATTATACCGTTGCCCTTTCGATGGCAAGGCCTGGGAACTTCGTCGGGCGGTGTAGTGGTTAGCGGGCGAGACTAATACGCCTGTGATCGCGGTTTCAAATCCCCAAACATTACCGACTGGACTTGCCGGCTGCACTTGGGTCGCAATTGGGTCGATTTGAAGACTGATCGTTATGTCGGCCATATTGACCATCTCGGCCATCTCGTGCCTGGCCGTCTCCTTTTCTTCCTACTCTGTACGCGTGGCAAGTTCGTTTTTTACTCTTTTGTTAAAATAATTAGAACAATTTTGATAAATATTCGAGATGATATGATTCAGAAGTGAAGGGGAATGTTTTTTAAACATACTGTATTTTCGGCGGTTCCCAAACTTCCAGTGAGTTTTAGTGTTCGGGGTGGGGTGAGAGCGTAGATGAGTGATTTTTCGTCGAAATCAGGGGGAATAGATGCGGAGACAGGTGGCCAGTCTGGCGGTGTTAGCTAGAATTGGTTGAGGCTGTGGGGTTGAGAGCAAGATCGAGGGGCGTGTTTGGCGGAAAGGAAGAGGGGTGAAAAAAAATGGAGCAGCTTCTGAGAAAATAATCCACGGAAAGAGAAAGTGTATAAGGTGAAAGTGCGCGCCCAGAAACAGTAACGGCCAATATATTTTTTTTAAAGTTGTTCGAATTTCAGACTGAAACGTTGGAAACTAGGTGGGGAAGTGAACCCGCGCCTTGGGTCCAGAGATTTGGAGCTGTCGAAAAATTGAATTCCTAAAATCACGTAGATATTGATATATTAGTCTCTACTTTAGTTTAATGTTCGTCTCTGGTATAATTGAAGGGTTTATGAACACGAAAAAATTTATTGAATTTTTTTCGTGCTCATAAATATTCAATTAAATTCGTAATCAAACATTTTCATGTACTACAGGGCTGTAGTCCATGTTGAGAGCGTTAATTACTCTTGTTCAAATAATCATCCCGATATTTTTTTGAAATTTACAATGACTACCGTATCGGGTTTCGTAGATGGTATAGAACCTCGCTGGCCGTAAATCAGGTTCGCCAAAGTTGTGTTTTCTTTTGGACATTTCGGGGCATAATAAAGGGTGCTCTTAAGAACAAACCCAGGCATTGTTTATGTTTCTGTCGCGCCGCTACTGTTATTGTTTCATGAAGATTCGGCGCCCTGACGGCGTAAAAAAAAGAAGGCGAGGGAAGATGAAGAAGAAGAAGAAAGGCGGGAACGTTTTGCAGACACAAGAGAGGCGAGGACAATTTTTAGCCCCCGAAATTGTTTTCTTTAAAACGCCCAGACGGCGTACAGTACATATTCGCAAAACCGAAAAACTATTTTCCGCCAGCGCATAAACAAAGGATAAGACAAAAGATAATTTTCCAGCATCGCTAAAAAAGATAAAAGACAGTGTTAGCAGACATGGAGACAGAAATCTCGAACCTACTGGTTCGGAACCCTGGTTAGGCCGGGCCTCTCTGTCTCTCGGAAAACGCTAATAAGGTGCGATTAATCATAAATGAAATAATTAGCTTTATTTTATTTTTGTACCGGTCATTATTATTTTTTTATTTCTGTTATAAATTATTGCAAATGCTTTCAAAAAAGTGTCCAATTGAAAATAGTTATTTAAACTTACAAGAACAGCTGAGAACTTGAATTGCTTTCCATTCTAATTACTGGTACTTAAATTGGAATGGTTTAAGTAACCACACATGCCATATATTATTGTATAGCTACTTATCAACAATTGCATCTGGGTCATTACGACCCCAACACACAATATTTATATTTTTTATGTCGAGTATTACATTCAAAAATATGGCTGCATCGACAAAGGTGCTGCGCCACCTGTCGGACAAAGCATGTTGCCGTTAGGAGGCGCATCGGTCAAAACGCAATTTGTGAAAATTGTCTTATGCAAGCACCAATGCCTACCTAAGAATTGTGCTCAGAAATCATTAAAACAGTAGACTTGTTTATAAAATGTTAATGTGATGCTGGTAGAAACAGACTGCGCCCTCTAGTGATAAAATTGGTCCCCCTCAGACCATAGGCATTATACGAGAGCGTATTTTGCTGATGCGTTTGTCTGAATATCTCTTTTTTCCTATCTCCAGCAGAGATAATCGTATTTTCTCCCTTTTTATATATAGAAAGCCATACTTATTCCGTTCCTATTTTTTCTTCCATTTCGCTTTTCTAATATGAAAGCGTATTATAAGTCCAACGTATATACGATCCTACACAAGACGATGGACCAGCATTTTCTTTGTACGCGATGGAGATATAAAGACGTTATTCGGCTATAATGTATGATCCAAGTATCATGTTTAGAGCCCATCATTCTTTTTTTTTTTCCTCGAATGCACCATCTACTATTGGCTGGCTACAACAGTGTCCCAAATACGACTTATAAGGCCCGTTATACCAGTATATCGGTTCAGCCGAGTAACCACCCGATGCAGTGGCTTTACTGCGTTGCACCTACACAATTGGAGAGTTGCAATTGCGGACCACGATTCACTTTCTGGTGTAGATTGAGATTAAGCTCGGTGCGGCCGTCTAGTCCAGTGCGGCGCGGACGGTCCCGGGTTCGATTCCCGGCAGAGGCTCTCGTTTATTCGACGAGCCGCGGTACTGGTGTCATACCTGAGCTTCCATTAGGGTGTCCAGAGCTTTGGGGTGGATCCTGCAGCCTGGTTATACCAGCTGCCATTCCCCTTCCCTTCCCTTCACATATCGCCATAGCGACACGAGAGGTAGTAATCCTTTAGTGATTAGCACTACGGCGATTTATTAAAAGAAAATAAATATACATACATATCTTCAGTTGGTTGAAATCGCAATTTTATTATCAGGCAAATATTTTTTATAAAATAGTTTAGAATAAAAGTGGAATAGTAATAATGCTAACATTTCATGTTTTTTAATAAACCATTTTGTTTATTTCAAGCAAATCATCTTGTCAGTTCATAAATTGCCCCATGTAAAAGGATTAAGAACTAAATACATATATTTCTGTTTTTTTACCATGTAGGATTGGCAATTATGAAGTGAATATCGCTATAAAAGATTCTGTACCCCTCTAACCGCTTGAACAGTTCTGGAGGGGCACATTTTTACCAGTACCCCCAGATCGAATATACGAAAACCCGGACTGGGAATCGAACCCTGGATCGCCGCACAACTGGCAGATACTCTACTGCTGGACGACCACACAAATTAAATTCAATTTTAATTTTTTTAAACCTACAAAGTGAAATTTTATTATTGCTTGTATCGTTTTTTAAATCGTCGTATCCAGTATCGTGGTATTGCATTCCTTTGCAGTTCCTTTTAATTTCTGTAGGAACTGGAACGGGAACTGATTCCTATTTTCATGGGAGGAACGGGAACTGAAACGGCTTCCTTTACGACAGGAACGAACCTAACACTACGAATATTGTAAAGTCACTAAATAATGCACACAAAAGTGGTAATATACAACTCGCACGGTCCTGTGATACAACTTCTTTATATTTCCACTTTTGTGTGTATTATTTAGTGACTTTACATTTTAACAACGATGAACATTTGCATAAACTCGTCATAGGAATTTTATTTCTATATCGAAACTACTTTGGAAAACAGAACTACTTCACTTAACGCAGCATTTTTATATATATTCTTGGCAAATTTATATTTAGTAAAGTTAATAAACACAATATTCTCAAGTCAAGAAGACCCGAGCGTGCTCGTTGTTGGATACGTATTTATTTTAACCCATACAAATTAGTTTCTCCTTTAGAAAGATACTGTTATTGCAACTGTCTTATCTCCCGACACCTGGTGACTTCAGGGAGCAGAAGTTAAGCCCTCAAGTTAGCCCCCCGAGTTTTCTTGGTCCACAGAAGTGGGCTGCCATTGCCTACCCCCGAGAAGTACCACAAGCCAATCCAACGATCGGATGTATACCAACTGGGTGCTTAAAAGCTCTTTTAATATATATATATTTATACATTATATTTAAATAAAAATCAGTGTTATTTTAACTAATAAAAATATATTTTTTGCCTATTCTGAACCATTCGACCAGAAAAATTTGAAAACCACTTAATTTTTTTAACCGTACGTGTATGTTGTCAATGAAGCTAACAATTATAATAGTACCTTAATGTTTTCTTTTATCCGCTGAATCATTGCCATGAACAGGTGATCTCCAATTGGTTTGATTCAATGCCTCATCCTGGTTGGCCACTCGCGTGACATGCCCAAAATTCCGCAGCTGATGTTAGAGAACCACTGATTGCAGGGAATGCGCGGCAAACAGCTGATTCAACTGAAAGAAAAACATATTTAATATTTAATATAAACAAAATAAAATAAATATTTCAATAAATGTCTTATCCATAATTTTAGATTCATTGGGTTCGTTCCTTTTTAAAAAGGACCCGTTCCAGTTCCAGTTCCTACGGAAATTAAAAGGAATTTGTGCGTTCCTAGTTACTTTCCAAAAAGAATCTGGAACTTCCTTCGAATATAAATATACGTTTTAATGGAACAAAATAATAACGTTGTGTGTAATGACAACTACACAATATTCTCGACATAGGCGGGACCACATGGAAATTTCCGGGAGCAGATCTAACGACCATATACTGATTTTATACAGATACCAAATTTTCATTAACGCTCTATGACCATATTTCTCCCAGTAAATATCTAACCACAATTTTTTTTCTAATCACCGTAGTGCCTAGTGCACTACAGGATTACTGCACCCTCCTGTCTCTATGGAGATGTGCGAAGGGCAGGAAAGGGAAGGGAAGGGGAATGGCAGCTTGTATAGCCAGGCTGCAGGATCCACCTCTAAGCTCTGGACTCCCTAATGGAAGCTCAGGGGTGACGCCAGTACTAAAGGCAAATGAATAAACGAAAGCTTGCGCCGGGAATCGAACCCGGGACCGTCGGCTTCGTAGAATGTTGCCATACCCACTGAGTCATCGGTACGTATTACGTATGGTAACACATTACGTATTACGTATTACGTATGGTACACACATTTACCTTGACGATGTTCTTGAATAAGATCCAAAAACCGGAAACCATCAGCAGAGGTTAATCACTAGTGGATTGACAACTTTTCCAGATCTTGACCAGGAACCCGAGTTTCTAAAGAGATAGCCATTATAGGTTAGTAAACTCCCATAAACACAATATTTACAAATAGTTAAACTTAAATCGTAGGATGTTCGTTGTCTGGTACACATTAAAAGTCACAATCTAAACCAGGTTGAGACAAATATTTTATTAACCCCTTTTACGACAACAAAGCAATAACTTAATTATTTTATATTTATAAATTGAGTTCTAGAGCCTTTGCTTTCAGCAGGACACCTCGGGGCATTCATTCGTTCTTCCGTACCTTTTAAATTTTTTTTTTTAACTTAACACTACGAAGCACACGGATTGGCCAGCGAAAATGCTTCACAATGCCAGATGACCTAGCGCACTTTATTTGCATAGACTAAATTAATTTTTATTGTGAACATATTTACAGATCTAAAGACGTTGGACATTATGATTCTCTGGATCTTGTAGTTTGACATAAGTTATTATGTGACTCACTTAGGAGGGGGAGAAAGAGACAAAAGAACACAGCGAGTAAGTTGGTGTCCTTAAATTTTGTTCGTTTGACTTGCACAATCAAGCTTTTAAATAAATTTCAACATAATCGCACCTAATTTAAACACATTTCAATACACGGACATATTTTTTTAATTACAAACTCTTTCTACACGATTGCATCTACGTCGTCAGGGCGAGAAATTCGGAGTCTCCGGTCATTTATTGTAACAGTAAAAATGTAAGGCCACGCTTGGTTACGTTGCGTTTAAATATCTTTTACCATTTAAATTGCCTATGCTCGTTTTTTTTTAACTTCTTCTTAAAACAAACGATAAAGCCGAGTTAACTAGCACTAAGAATTAAAAATTACCACACATTTGTGCCACTTGCAGCGGCAAGAGACGAAATTACAAAAGGACTTACATCGTCTATATATTCCTTTGTATAGAGCTCGATCCTCCACAAACTGATCATCTCATCACACCACACCAGCAAAATACAAAATGCGGCAACTTGGGAGTGACTAAAATCGACGGCAGATTTGTAGGTGGCGCTGTTATAGCATTCAGTGACGTCATAGAAAGAGCTGACTGGTCAGAGAAGAAAGTGACCTTTTACCCCTGAATACACAACACAATTAGCTTGAAATTAGTGAAATCTTAATGATTACAACTAATTAAGAAATGTGTTCACAATAAATATTAAAAAATAAATTTTCACAAAATAAATTTGATCTAATTTGACCTATTTTTTCACCCTGAAATAAACGCACTCTGGTATGCAAATCACTTCTGCCCCTGACAGGTAGCTGTACTCTCGTACTGTTTAATCGTGACATTAGTGTGCAAATGGGCGGAAGATGGCGCTAGTGTTGACTAACATTTTCGAAGATTGAGGCGCCAAAATATTTGACCAACATTTGTCGCAAAGAGGAAGGTCATGTCCTCAGTGACACTTTAAAACAATTTAGAGTATGTCTCTGTCTGAGTTGCACAAGTATCTCCTTACCTTCCCTGCCCCTAACATATCTCCATAGAGACGCGAGGGTGCAGTAATCCTGTAGTGCATTCGGTACGAGGGTGCAGTAATCCTGTAGTGTTCTAGGCACTACGGTGCTTAAAAAAAAGTAAGTAAAATATATTTTAAATACTCCACTTGACTACATTTAATTGATACTAACCAATATTATGGCTAGCGTTTACAACGCTTGTTTTGTCATTTACCAAACACAAAGCCAAATTGGAAAGATGGTAAAATGGGCCAACATGGCTTAATACCAACCCGTTTCGAACTAGCAAGGAACGTATGATATAGTTGGCCAAATAGGAACGGCAAAAGAAAGTTAGTTATAGTACTATTTATTATCGTAAAATACAATATGATACAGTCATGTTGAAATGGGGACAATTTTTACTGCAGACAAATAATTTTTTTCTAATCATCACCAAGACAAGAATAGGGAATAACCATTTCTAAGAATAATTTTATTGATAATTTAACGATAATTACGTATGATCAATCTTTAGCCATCATTTTATAAGGAATAATTCGGAAACCGATTTTATTTTATTTGGATTAATTAACAATTTAAATTTATCTTGTCCTCAAAGGAAAAGCTTAATTGGCGTGCATGCAACAGTGTGACTTATTTGCTTGTTACTCATTATACTCAAATCATAAAAATGATCTTTGTATAATATAATTAAAACGCATGACCGTGCGGGATGAAGATAAACGAGATCGCAACACAATGCGAAATGATGAACAAACAAACGTTTTAGATGTAAAAT
>JAUJYS010002003.1:0-15798 GCA_033995665.1 Melogona broelemanni
ATCGAATAAACGAAAGCCTGCGCCGGGAATCGAACCCGGGACCACCCGCTCAGTAGAATGTGACCATACCCACTGAGTCACTGGGGGCCGACATATGTTGAGATGGATGTTGATATGTTTGAGATGGATACTCGTATAGTAGGTTCTCACAACCCAAAACTAATTTAAACATCATTAACCCCGAGATGTTGAGATTGGTACCGGGTATACCGCCCATGCTGCGAAACCAGCGACATCTAGCGACCAAAAAGGTAATCAGCCCTGTTCTTTGAACTGACTCCCCACAACGCATTCTCGCACTTAAATCTCGTGGAAACGCTTTTACGTACAGTATATATTGCCATTGTCAATGTCAATCGAAAGTTTTATTGGTTCACGTACATATCGAGTTGGCTCGCACGAGAATTATGTACGGCCCGTGATTATCATCACTCTTTATCTTTTTATATTCAACATTTACGTTAACACTTCGAGATGAAAGGTAAAGACCGGTTCACATAATCTCACACGACTGACGCTGTTCCCCACGGCGCAGCACCACCAGTCGGCGTGTCCAACGTTTTTATCTACTGCGATCGCCACACACTGTTTATGTGGTCACGCCTTTGGACCTACAGCGACGTTTCAGAACACTTTGAAATTGATCTGAAAGGCCATCCCGACTATTCGTGATCAACGAGCATAAACTTAAACAAAGCGTGATCAGTTTATTCGAAACTGACAGACTGCCTTCTTCTTGAAGTACAAATCAGTTCCAATGCCACAGGAAACCAGCATTTATTTCATATGAAATTACTTTCGCCATTTACAAATTTAATTTGAGCTCTCTATGCAATTGCTAAAGTCTTATTAATTAATCATTTTCTTACAGTTTGTTAATGACAGTTTTGATCGGTTATCATTGCTTCGCAAATCATTTCTCTTTTTGATCGCGAATGCGTATAAATACTCAAGAGGTTGCGTGCGAGTGGGGGGCAACGTGAAATGATGACTTTGCGCTGTTATAGGCCAGTTTAATGTACCTGGAAATTCATCATGTTATTAACTCGAGTCTAAGGATAGACCAAGCGCGAATTTCATTGTCGAGTCGACTAATTTGGGCATCGATCGTGTTATGCCTATACACAAAATGTTATAAAAATAAATTGAGGGGGGAAGTTTTTTTTCAGCTGTCAGCCGCACACCTTTCCTATGCGCTTGTATATTTATCCGGCGGAGGCAAGAATTATGTGTTATATTTTTTTCGCCCATTACGGGGTTGAAGTATATGTTGGTGCGGCTGGGGTGATGGCGTTTTTATAAATAAAAAAGGGGTTACCGGTATATAAATAATATATGGCTCACGGAGATAGACGTTTGCGGACCATTAAGTCTGGAAGTTAGCGGTCACGCCATGTGTACGTGGGCAATACGTAGGCAAGGGCCGTTCGAAAGAAGTCATGACATTAATCTTCATGACTGAACTGAAATTTGGTGCATTCCACTATATTTAGTGGAGGCGATGTATAACTTTCCAATGACTTATTGTGATTATATTTTTCTAAGCTAGAGGTTTTGGATTCGCCTCTCTTTGATTAATAAAAGGGATATCAGGGTGCAATATTTCAATACAGGCACAGGGTTAGGCGGGCAAATATGTCTTATATGCACTATGATTGTTTAATGGTAACCTCTTGTGTCTTTATCATAGTCGATAGATAATCAGATAAGTATCGACAATTTCTTGGACAATCGAACATCGTACATGATAATTTAGCGCTCCAAACGACGATTGGGGATTGGAGTCTATCGGCGACAAATGCAGGCAGCTGTCCTTTACCAAATCACGAGTTGCGTGTCACTTAAGTGTTAATGTGCAGTGTGTGTGTGGGCTGCTGATCTCACCTTAACATTATTTAGAACCAATGGTGCCACACTAGGTGCTAATTTTTTCCCCAAAAAATACACACCTATCTCATATTGTAAAAACGTGCGCCCTTTTCTGGCACGTTTATGATGAGCCATCTTTTCGTATTAAGCCATCATATTAACGTAAAACCGGAAGTGACGCACAGGGGAGTAGTATCTTTGCAGGCATATTGCATACTGTTGCCTAACTTCTATATACTGGTACTTCTTCTCAATTTCACCCCACAGTCTAAACCTCACCTGGCCCACACCTAAACCCGTAAACCAGCTCTTCTCGTAAGTGCCAGTTTCGATGGGCGAAAAAAAAATCGCCCCCGTCCGGCTCGGTTCCACCCCCTTCAAATTTCAGCGTACGCGTAACCTCCGGAGAGCCGTCAACGATTAAGTCTCACTGGCTGCTTCAAAACGATCTGCGCGTGGTAGCCAAAATGCAAGAGGTTATTATAAGAACGTACATTAGGTGGAATATATTATGCGAATACGCGGCCAATTAAACATTCTATAGCCTCTTTGCATTTTAATTAATTTCTCGTCTTTGCAATTAGTATTTCGGAATCTGTATGCCGTTTCGAAGATCGCTGAGCCGGTGCAATAACTAGTAGTTTTTTTTTTGTTTTTTTTTTTTAATTCACCGTAGTTCAATTGACTTCTACGCAAAATTGCCCTAGCCAAAATAACAAACTGCACTGCAAATAATTGTAATGTTATAATTTCTATTAATAATTAATCCCACACTAAAAACTTTTGAAATTTCAACCGAATGCAGAAAAACTTCTGTAAACTGATTGGAAAAGTGAAAACGTTTTTCGTCATGATTGAGGAAGAATTTTGTTGGCTGTTTTGCTGTTTGGCACTTTTTCAAAACTCTCCAAACTTTTAGATGGATAATCTGAAGTGATTTCCAATGACTAATCTCCAACGGATAACGTTTTCAACGCTATAGTATTTCGGATGCCAATTAAATTGTTTTAAAATGGACAACTTACAAAATCTTAAACAAAAATTTTTTTAAGCCATTTTTTTGTTGTTGTTTAGCCAGTAACTTGTGGTGGTGGCTCCGGGTTTTTGGAGGATGTGGCGGTTTCTCCGTGCTGCGCGCTCCCCCGCCGATCCCGTAATTAAATAGTGAGTCTTTTTCGCGCGGCCGGCGAGAATATTCGCGCGTCGGGTCCGGCATTCCTGGAATGATGGTGGCCCGCAACTTCTTTTTACCGAGATCGTGATTCTTTTTTTTTTTTCTTCAATGGCGCCTTTCACACTGATGTGGTCGCTATATAGAAGAGGTCCCGCTCGCTCCATTCTTTAATTTTAGCTATAGGTGGAGTTTTTGTCTTACCCAACCATTTTTTTTTCTCGTTTTCGCTCTTCCTTTTCACCAATTTTTACGCCCAACGCATGCTCCCAAAGACGCAGTACTCTTTCTCTTCTTCTCGCCCACCATCCACCTTTTCCTCCCCACGTATGTACGTGTGTACGTAGTTTAGTGTTTCAATTTGATTTAATGACTAATCTAATAGCTGGATGACGCAATCTTGATATTTTTTTACCCCCAATGAGCGACAACATCCTCGTGTGACTCGGAGTTCGCACTATTGGAGAAGACAGACAGTTAGACATGTTGACATCGCGCATAGATCAATATTGGCCGCCAGATGGTGTTACTTTCGCAGCGAATAAAGATAAACTATCGCCACCTATCAGGAAACCGATGAAACAAAATCTGTACGTTCCTAATCACATTGGCCATCCATCGACGAACAGCTCTCATAGTATTTCAAACTAAAATAAAATCAAACTCTAGGCGGCAAAGGCTTCAAAGTTGCTCGCTAGATGGCGCGAAAAATCATATTCTCAGTCGGCGGTCGTCTGGCAAAAAATGTTTCGCGCTCTCAGACTGGCATGTCGCCAACGTCTAGCCGATTCTATCCATTCGATTTCTTTGGCTTCGGGCAATTCAACTTGCGCGCTTTAAGAAAGTGATAATGGTATCGGCTCGCTGGAAATCGACCGTGCAAAAGCCCAGCACCTCGGGCAGACTTAAGAAATTGTAGCTAACAGCGTGAACGCTTCGCCTGAATTCGGAAATTAATCACACATTTTTTTTGGGCGAGGAAGGAGGGAGGGGGCGGCTCTGGTTTTGTGGTGTTGTTTTTGTTGGCCGTGCCAGCGAAAAAGGAACAAAAGAAGTTTGGCACCATTATTTTTTTTTTTCGCCTCGCCTCTTCTCACTCCGAAAACTAATGAATAAAAAGTTAAGTGTGCCTACCTGACAGGCTAGTATTAATTTAAGTCTGCCTTTATAAAGATCTAACTTGTTGAGGGAGAGCCACACTGGCTTATTGAGGTGCGGGTAGCCCATTATTGTGGGCTCCTCCCCATTATGCGGCGTTCCACGAAGTCGCCTTTCTGTTGAAGCCGTGACGCCACCATAGACTCGTGTGGAATGCCCTTATACTGTGCATTTGGTTAGTCATTCAAAAATCATTCATCAGTGCAAATTCAATCGAACATAAATTAGAGAAAAAATAATTACTTTTTCAACATTATTGGTTTAATTTCTTTTGAGAATGTAATGCGCTGTGAATATGTAATGAACAAGATTTTAACAAACACACATTTTTAAAAATCGAAGGAAATACACAAAGATATAAACGATTGCAGGCATGTCCCTCAACAATCGTTACACGATTGGTTTTGACGATGGTTACAGGTTTGTTCTTTCGTAATTTTGTCTTTGTGTCGCAAACGATAATTAACTCTTCGTTATTTTATGAGGTCTAGCCAACCTGTCGTCGTTTATCCTCGGTGCGCTCCGAGAAGACACATTTGATGTTAAGGCCTTGCTTGTGGTCATTTGTTGTCTATAATTTCTCTATTTCACACATTTTTAGTTAGGAAAGTTGTATTTTCTGCGAATATAACGAAAATAGTACGGATAAGTTAAAAAGACGTCGTCGAAATGCATGCAAATTATGGTCCCTTCCTCGCACTTATTTTTTTAAAATAATTTAATTCATAATTTAGTTTTATATTTTTAAGAGAATAAGACCCTTTTTATTGCATCAATGTGTTTTGTGCTTACTATTTTGCAAGTTAGAACTTGTCCGAATATCGGATCAGATAGTCCCGACGCGAGTCACTGACCTTTAAAAAAACTTTACAAAGTATACTTGAACAAATTGGAGCGCCGCATGGCGTCGGCTTTGGTTTACCTTTTATTGCGTCGTGTTGGACTTAATAACGCTCTTTTTTCCCGAAGACACTATTTTGCAATTTCGAACATTGTCTGAAAATATCGGTCAAAGTGTTTTCTGCGCGAGTCAATCACCTTTAAAAAAAAGAACTTGACACACTGCGTTTAAACAAATTGGAGCGCTAAACGGTGTCGGTTTTTGGTCCGTGGTAAGTGGGGTGGTTTCATCACACCGCACCCATCGTTCACGTGTTTACGAGAGACCGAGAGAGACAACCCACCAATTGCGACAGTGACAAATGGCGCGGGAAGCCGATGTGTCATTGCGGGGCGGTCCGACAGGCACCACTACAAATGTCTCACACCACGATACAGGTGTAGCGGGGTTGCGAACCCGTGTCCATTTTGACAGGCGCAAATGGATCCATATGCTCGTACATACAACGCCACACGCTGCGCTCATGGACACAATGTCAGCTGAAAAACCAACCGTCGTGAGTCCATTCGGCTCAATAAACCCGACTATGTTTGGGGACAAGAAACGTAACGCTTGACCCATACTTTTGCTCAAACTGAATCTATCACATCGCGAAAGTTGTGAACAAATCTTATCACCAGTGATCATAAGCATGGGCCTTAACATCATTCGTGAAGCAGATCAATAAACGGTTACAAAATGTCATCAGGAGTGAAAACTCAAGAAAAACGATAAAACCTAGGACAGACCGTTATATTTTGCGAAATTCTGTTTTAATTTTTCTGCTTTGTGCTATGATGATCGCCGCTTCAGTCATCTTCACCCAGTCTGTCCTGGATTTTATCGTTATTCTTAATAAAACTGTCACATTTTCGCACAGGATGGAGTGTACCTGTAGTTGGTTCTAGCCCGAAATTGGAAGAAAAAATGTGCATGTACTGTGAAAATGGTTTTTCGACGACGGAGGCAGGAATCACAACCAAAATTCCTAAGCCAAAAATGTAAGACGTGCTTTTATAAAAAATGTTATTTATGAACAGAAAAATAAGGTGCGTTCAACAGTATATATAAAAATGGCATCACCTTTCTTGACAACGACCCGAACATCGCTTCTGAACGCTTGTCATTCCCGATTTTCAGTTGTAAGCAATCGTTCTGGAAGCGATTGGCCGCTATTGGATGTCACGCGGCCATTGACCCGGACGAGACCCGGGACGCTGACCCGTACAACGGGGTCCCGTGAACGCGTCAACGGGGCCTCCCCACGTTGCCCGGCCTCGTGTGTGGTGGTCTTGAGGCGCTGCAATGAGCAGGAGAGGATGGGGTGGGGGAAGTCCATGCCTGGCGCGAACTCAATTCGCGCACCTCTACAGTTCGTTGCGGAACTGTTTCTTGTTGTTCGACGGGGTTGGGACAGCGACTCACGTGAGGGTTTTTTGGCGTCGGCAAGGTGTTGGGCTGCTCGCAGGTATATCGATATCCTCCTAGCACCTGAAGTGCGTTGGGTTCCGTTGTATGAATACAGTGTATGTTGTTATGTTCTGTCGAGTCGCCTCCGACTCTTGGTGGCGTCATGGACAAGTGACCGATTCGATAACGCATTTCGGAGCTCCTGGTGACATCCTGGTTGCATCATTGATACAGTCAAGCTATCATATGCGTGACCAACCCCATTTTCTCCCTCCACTGATCTTTCCAAGCCCGGATGCTTTTTCCAGGAAAATACAGATTATTTACCGAAATGTGTTGGCGCTCTGTAATTTAAATTTTACGCAATTAAATGAGCACCGACACATTCTAGACTTGTTAAAGGCTCATGGGGTAAGTTTAGCATTCAGGATGCATTGGGAAATGTATTGAATGCCTTCGAGATTTTCCTGTGGTCTTTGAGAAAATGTACGGCCGAATGGCAATTTTCAAAATGAGCTATGAAACCCTGCTTAGCGCACGCTGAAATCACGCATGAATATAAAATCAAAATCGAGCTACTCGCGTTTACTTGAAATGTCCTGTTTAAAACCAGTTCGAAATTTTATTTTTGAAGACAAACGAATTATGTTGCCATATGTACGTGCCTGTGCTAGAACACATTATTTTGATCATTGTGGTTATCCCGTAGTTAAACTTTGTCTGACATTCTTAATTAACTGTTAAAAGTCAGCATTCGAAGGATCTTCGGAGGATCCTAGGAGCCAAAGCGGGTTGGTGGGCCTGACGTGTGCGCTCCGTATCCGCTACATACCGCCAACAGCGAATTATCAATCAAAGTTGTTAGTAAATTTCACACATCTGCGAAGCACGCACGGAATTCGACCGATGAACTTGACGAATCATCCGTGTAAATGCAGGCGTGTGTGCTTTTTGAGTTCTTGCCCCCGCCAAGCAGGGATCTCGATCGCTCACAAATCATGACCACGCAGGGTCCCACCAACCAGATAATTGAGAACAATATTTTACATAATGCGTCAAATTTTTATCTGTTCCTCTTTCGCACAAAGCAACAATTGCATTTATATTGCAATTTGTAATTCGCGAAGTATCCTGTGCATTAAAAAAAACGTTGTTTATTCCAACTGTTGTTCTTGACAACTTTAATTGGCCGGAAGTGTGTTTTATCCTACCTCTCTATATAGCCAATGCGATTTCCAAATATTTTTTACAAGCGTCTACATCAATTATTCGCTAAGAGCAGACGCGCAAAAAAAAAAAAAAACCTTCCCAGAAACCCAAATGGAATTGATGGCATTGAGTTACGACTGAGCCATTGACTTAAAAGGTGGTCTGTAGATTTCCTAATGAGCAAATAAGATCAATCACACAGGATTACAATTAGAAGACGCCTTTTTCAACTGAGGGCACCAACAACACAACTTCCGATACACGCTTTAGAACATAAATTTATAGACACTGTCCGTTATTGATTGAAAATGAGTTGTTCGAATTAAATACGACACAAATTAATTTGAGAAATTGACCAGCTGCCACTTGCAACCAGTGAGTAAAATTTTGCTGAATTTTTTTAATCACAGAACCTAGGAATGACCCCTGCCAGTCCGATTCTTCCTCCTCCCTCCACAAATGAAGTTCTACATAGCCATTAATGTAATTGAAGTGTCGTATACTGTATGCAATCATTGTTTTTGTCGTGTTACGCGCACTCAACACTTTAATTATCAATAAAAGTGATTTGTTTTGGCTATTAACATTTATTGGTTTCCCCTGTTTAGAAACAATTTTATAGTATGTCAATACGTAATCTGTCATGGCAAAGGGAAGGTTTTATGTTCCTCTTAAATTTGATTGTCTCGTCGTAAAATCGGTGCATATGATTTTTCGTATTGACGAATTAGAGATATTCGTCCCTTGTGCTGCGTTGTAGCCACAATTTCTGGTCACCGTAGCATCCTGGAATGCAAAACTGCCAGATGGCGCTACTGACAGGGTAGATGTATTGTGCCCAACCTTTCAATGTTACACTTCTATCGGCAAGACAAAGCAATTTAAAAAAAATAACGTCTATATTTTATCAGCCTTTTCCGAATAATGGTAGTTTCAATATGGCACTATATATTAAACGAAATAAACATCTAGAAATGGTAGAATTGGCGTCTGCAAAAATTGACTTCTAAAAAAGTGGATGTGAAAGTTTATGTGGTATGTTTTTCGCTACCGACCACCAAAAACGCATTTTTTTCTCAATTGAACAACTGATTTCCATCTTTTGCTTCGAAGATTGCGAGAAGCGATCGTCCTGGGCGTCCGAGAGCGGCGCTTAATTTCCACATTTCTCTTTAAATGTTCTCCTTACACCAGGAATCCTCCATGGCGCTTTATTGAAGAATTCACAGTGAAATGAAATGGATCGGTACAAAACAAATAAAGTGAGTGCTGTGAATCAAAAACATAGCAGAACATTGAGCGACGAATAAAAATTCAGATATTTGAAATAGTGACCATTTATAGTTCCTAAGCCGAACAAATTATGTTGACATATTTTTTTTGAACAATAGGACGGCAGGTCTGAGGCGGTGATGCAAGTGGTAACCACTAATACACCCATGACATGCACAATGTCTAAATTATAACTAACAAGTGCTCCACCCCAAGAACCAGCGCTGCTTCAGAACTCTAAAAAATCTTTATTATTATTTTTATATACTGTTACTATCTTTGCTTATCTGCATGCTAGGCAGCCATTTGTTATTTTATATCTGGCAAAAAAAAAAAGAGGAATCAAAAAGAATATTGACACCGCGATGCTGTAGTGTGGCAATTCAACGAAACATAAAATGTAAACTACTGTATATTATAGGTGCCCTTTATTGTTATTCTTATGAACTTGCGCGATGGTTATTTAATACATTATTCCAGAACGTTATAGTAGCCATTGTTTCGGTAGAAGAAAAAATATTTAGAACTGGTACGGCGCCAGTTAAAGTGGATCAAAATTGGCTGCACTTTGGTTGGATTATTTTAATAATTTAGCGACATTTGGACACTGTTTAATTTAACTCACACTTTTGCTGACGTTGTTGCATTATTTTTATTTCATTTTACACTGAGACGAGAAAGGTTTCCAAGAAAAATATGACACATACGGTATGCCGCGTAAACATAAATCAAAAATTGAATAATTCGGTCAAGTTTGTTAATGTTTAAATTTAAATTGCGTCACAATCGGTGAACATAGGCTATTTCGAAAGATGAGTGCGCTGAGCTAGTTGCCCAAGTACACAACGAAACCCACGTTGTTTCAGGATGATTTCCGCGCGTATACCAGTAGTAAAAACATCTTGATAGTCCAAAAGGGCGGTCCACTTCCGGTGCCGCGGCCATGGTGGAGGTGACCTGCAAAAGTAGGGTACCCCCTGTCTAGTTGCCGGATCGGCCAGAGGTAGCCTGGCCAGCTGCCGGATGGACCACCATCCGTCCACCATCTTGTTTTCAAAGGCCATCGAGATTTTGAGATCATTGAAAGTGGGGTGTGTTCGCAAAGCGACTACGCGCCCCTCTTCAATTGGCCTTTAGGCTTTGAAAGCCGTTGTAAAAGCAAAATGGCTGGCAGGTGGTGGTCCGTCCAGCGGCTGGACAGTTCAACCTTACTTTTGTTGGTCACGTCCGCCATGGATGCCTAACCAGAGGTGTGACTCACCCCTATACGCCGCCATCTTGCATTTCAAAGGCTGTCAGATGTTCGTGGCCATCAACATTTTGGGGCGCGTTAACTCAAACCAACGCGCCCCGAATTTCGACAGTGTTAGACGTCTGAATGCTTTTGGAAGCAAGATGGCCCCTTTTGGATCATCAGCGCCACTTAGTGGCTAGGGGTTCTGGCTCCTTTCTATACGCCCACCCACCCGCCCCACCCAAGCCCACTCTGCAAGCTTTTTAACAAGGCATTTGCAGGTCACCTCCACCATGGCCGCGGCACCGGAAGTGGACCGCCCTTTTGGACTACCAAGGTTTTTTTTTAATACTCATACCGCATATACGCCACCTATTGTACTGAGCACAGGTATTTGTTCGTCCACCCAGGACTCCACATGCTCAGTATACCAGAACCCCATCGCTTCCTTTTAAATAATTATAGGCCTGGAGGAAGATATAGACGCTCGCTAAAGGTATAGGAAGAGCTGTGGGTAGTTAATGCGGTGGGTAGGGGGAGGCAAAACTTATATCTAAGGGGTTTGAATTAGCCACCTAATGACATGTGAGCGTCGGCATGCCTGAAAATTCTACCTGAATTTAGACATGTTTCAAACGCGTTTTACCTGAGGGGGGCCGGCTAACTGAATGTGGGCCCGAGTGAACTTTTCACATTTTTATGTGATGTAGTTTGTATTCTTATAATTTATAGCAGCTCATAAGATTGTATTTTTATAATAGGATATAAATATTGAAATTCTTGCCTCTTTCTTATTTTGCAATTTTAAATCGAAACAACTTCAATGCAAATCGTATTAACAAAGGTACATTAAAAAGGTGGTGAAAAGCAATTTTCAGAAATATATCAGCAGCTGGAATAGCCAAGCTACAGGATCCACCCTTAAGCTCTGGATTCCCTAATGGAAGCTCAGGGGTGACGCTAGTAGTACCACAGGATCGAATAAACAAAAGCCTGTGCCGGGAATCGAACCCGGGACCACCCGCTCAGTAGAATGTGACCATACCCACTGAGCCACTGGGGGCCGACAAATGATGGTTGGGTAAAAAGAACATTGTTTTTCGGATGCAATCTTTTATTTATACGTCGAAATGAGCATGAATTATCTTTTTGAGATGATTAAAAGAAAATGTTTTTTGTTCATGCTTAAAATTACATGATTATCATGACATTAAAGTAGTTTACTAATTGTTTTGAACGAAATACACTCCTTTAACGAATTATGGAATGGTCATTTGAGAATACTTGAACATTTGCACACAAATGCCATTAGATGCGAAATTTGTGGACTCCAATGCTTCATTTTGCCCCCTAAAAAATATAAACCTGCAACCAGGCAATGTTGCGGTGTTATACGGGATTGGCAACATTGATACTGTCGCAACCGATATAAACATAATTTAAAATGTTTATAGGAGCCGAGTGGTTTTATTTTTTATTTTGATTATTTTTAACCGATATAAACGGCGAATGAATTGCACAGGATAAATTGTGCAGTAATACATCTAATAAATAAGGAATCATGGAAAGGTGATTAAAGGATTCGTGAAAATTTAATAGATTAAAATATTCCACGAGACTGAGCAGCGCACCCAATTTCAGCTGTCTATGCGTGTAAAATTTCAGGCCTGGCATTCAGCCATATAATTTGATAATTTTGTGAAATGTTAGTGCACTTTATCTTGCAATGTTGGGTGGCTTCACTCGACTACAGCGAGTTTACCTTCACGAATTGTACACAAATCTACCATGAATGATCACAAGCATGGGCCTTAACATCAGAGCTGGATTATGGAGCATGGAGCTGCTTTATGCTTGGAGCCCCGCCAGCTCTAATCGTCATTCATATCTGGTCCTGATCTGGATTTATTGTTCTTTTTTGGAGTTTACCTTCTTTTCAAGAATATTTGCTGGTATCAGTTTTCGAAGAATATTTTCGGTTTGGTTGAAGCTCGTCAAATATGATAAAATCAACAAGGAAAAATATGAGTGTTCCAGCGTCACCTAATGGAAACGCTTTAAATTAATTGTGATGATCCATTGAACAGGGTACATGAAGATATTTATTCCCATGTGCACACATTACCCTTTGTTTTTTCGATGGTTATGGAGGGAGCGACGGGGCGCTCGGCCTAGAGTTCCATCATTGACGCACCTTACGAATATATCTGTGATTGTGAAAATCACGACGCAGTTGGAAGCATTCGAGATACGTAGCAAATCATCCTTTATTAGAGGGTCTCGCTCGGTTCATCGTCATTACGCTTGCAGCAGTTTGGATCAGGCGAGAAAGTGTACATAATTACCTGGAGCGAAAGGCGAGCGGGGGGGAGTGGAAGGATTTGTGGATGAATATTCATCATTTTGTGCCGGGTCGATGTGAAGCGACGCGTGGGCAGGTCCCCCCCCCAGTGTTTAATGTGTGTACGAGAATATCTATCCCCCCGCACCCCAACAACCACCGCCCTCACCCGCCAATGTGTAATAGGTTCTATGGTAGAGGCTGACAAGGGCCTTCATAGTCCTCGCACCTGACTGTGTATCCGAGAGCCGTGCTCCCCTTCTACACACTTCCAGTGAGTGTGTCACTCTAATCCCGTTAATTGCTCTCCGCTCTGATGCAATGCACTTATTCTTCGTTAATCGCCAACGGTTTATCTAATATTTATTCGCTGCAAATCGGCCGGGCTTGGATTTAGCGACTGCGAAAGGATTCATTGCGCAATTTTCTCTCTCCTTCAGTTTTTTTAGCGAAACTTTAGTTGTACATTTTCGAGCGATACTAAATTATTAGGAAGTTTCAGTTCTATATATATTGCCTTTTAAAGCTGTTTGAGTCTAAGGAACCTCCTACATGTACTCTGTTTTTATATTTTACTCCTACAAGTGACTAACCATTTAGGATAGTCTGGATAGACGCGCGCAAATTAAAGCCTTCTGTGGCATTCACCGAAGGCGTCGTTCAATGCGTCACTAGAAGTAAAGAAGGGCAGTAGCGTCATTTGTTATCACCCTTATCCTGTGATCGAAGAAACGAATATCTGCATGGGAATCGAACACTGAACCATCGCACTACAAGTCGGTCGCTCTACCAAAGA
This sequence comes from Melogona broelemanni, assembly GCA_033995665.1. NCBI lineage: Eukaryota > Metazoa > Arthropoda > Diplopoda > Chordeumatida > Chordeumatidae > Melogona > Melogona broelemanni. The sequence goes on from JAUJYS010002003.1 coordinate 13,341, forward strand.
AGCGTACCAAGACACACACTCCCCACTCTGCCAGATCGGACGTACTACATTCGATTCCCTGCGCGAGGTTCGATTCCCGGCGCAGGTCTTCGTTTATTCGTTAGCCTGGGGTACTGGCGTCACCCCTGAGCTTCCATTAGGGAGTCCAGAGCTTAGAGGTGGATCCTGCAGTCTGGCTATTCCACCTGCCATCCCTCTTCCCTTCCCTACCCCTCACATCCCCCTCCACAGAAACACGAGGGTGCAGTAATCCTGTATTGCAATAGGCGCTACGGTGATTAAAAAAAAAACAAAACATTATTAGCCTCTGTGAAATCTTTTAACAAATACACTCTGATGATGTACGTACACAAGGTGGACTGAGACCTACGGTTTCCCTAATCACATCGCATTATAGAAAGACTGGCATAGCATCTGCAGTCATGAGTAGCTGGGGGTCAAATGCCAGTTGAATGCCTTAGAAGTGATTTTTTATCCATGGCATTCAACTAGAATTTGACCAGTCTTTTGGATTATGCCAGTCGTTCTATACTGCGATGTGATCAGGGATACCGTATCTCCCCATCAACACAGTATACCCATCAACTCTGCAAATCTGGATACTGACGCCCCCACTAGGTGCGCACAAACAAAACTACATTTGTGAAAGTCCATGTTGTCCAACATTTCGTGGCGCAAAATAATAAAAATAAAAATTCTATGAACACCGAATGTTCAGAAATTTGTCATCAAAGATAGAATGTTTGTGAGTGACAAAAAATGAGGTTTCCCAATTTCAACGCATGTGACCAGAAGAGTTCAAATTCTGTTTCCATTTCTATTTTTTTGTCTGCCCTGTGTACCTTATAGACGAGATGGTCTTAGGAACATGCAACTCATTCTGGCTTTAATGTCCACTGGATGATTAAAGTCTCTGGAAATCTATTTTTTTTATAATGTTGATACTCTATCCCTTTTGATGGAATAGTACCTCGTTTCCTAAACGGTGCTCCGCGGAGCCTTTAGGGCTCCTCGGGCATTTCCCAGGTGCTCCGCGGCCACTCCTGGAAATAAAATAATTAAACGCCATTAACTTGTATTAAATGGGGCTCAGCCATAAAAATTGGTAACCTCCCTGGGGCTCCGCCATTGAAATTGTTTCTAAAAAGGGCTCCGCGAGCCAAAAAAGTTTAGGAAACACTGGAATAGTATATTTTGGTAAACCCCTTTAGAGTCTCAGCAATGCTCGTGAATTCAGAATGGGAATTTCTTGTCTGCTCTATATTGGCGCACCAAGCTTACGGTTTTTTGTGACCAGTTACTTGCCGCGGATGATGACGCGCGTCTTCGCGATACATTTGCTCCATTTTAAATCCTAATGTTTCCACGTGAATTCAGTTTTTTTTTTAAGTTGCGTTATGGTATGACGTGCTAGGCATCAGAAGTATACTCTCACTCTCTGCGTTTTAAAGCCTACCTGCTAAAAACGCGGTATAAACCTATTATTCAAAAAGTGAAATTGGCGTAGATTTAAACGGATAAGATGCTATCATTGTTATTACATCTCCGTGTACGAGACTGCATGTGTGTTGCCGTTAGGTAATAATGCACAATATATGCTCGTGTGATCTACGTCTAGATGGGACAATTTTCTTACCTCTGCCTGTTCAAGTCATGAGAAATCTACTCGTTAACTTTCTGCTTTTTAAAGCATACTGGCGGTATATATATACCCCGTTATTAAAAAAAAACGTAATTGCAATATATTTAAATGGGGGAAAGAAAGATGCTTTCGCTGTTATTACATCCTCGTGTATGAGAATGCACGTGTTGCCGTTAGGTAATAATGTAAAAATGTATCCTCATGAGACCTACGCTTAGACGGACAAATTTACTATTTGGTTTTAGATTTGATTCATTTCCAACATCGTGATACACTCGAGAGAATTAGTTCAGTGAATAAGCATTGTGCTCGAATAGTTACTTTTCTTACATTCAAGCGGTGTTGAATACGTTCCTTTTGAAAAGGAACTCTCCCCCATTCTTCATTCCGCCATAAAGAAAGAACCGAAGACGTACGTCGTTCCTTCATAGCTGGAAAGGAAAGAATACGTCATTTGTTCATGGTCCAAAGGAAGGAGGATGTTTCTCTTTATTTCGAATAAGCAAACGAAAATTGAGTTCGGCTCGGCAGTCATATAATTTTTAGCACAATTTTCCAACTAATTGGATGACAATAACTTACCATATTCCCCGACAAATTACTGGTGAATTTCAAAAGGTTTAAACTTTTTTAGTTATGGAAACAAATAATCCTTCGCAGTTTATTGAGCAATTATCATTTATATCTAATGGAACGTCCTAAATCCTTGGACGTTTCTAAAATAAGTATATAGGATGTTCCAAGGTTTCTTTCTAGAAATAAGAACGAGGTCGGTTCCATTTTGTCTTATTACATATAGTTGTTACTTTGCCGCTC
>JAUJYS010002004.1:0-15796 GCA_033995665.1 Melogona broelemanni
TTTTAATTCATCTCTAAATTGGTAGAGTTGCGAAATGTCTAAAATGCGCCATTTTCTGTTATTTTATAAGGAACGCGAGTCTCACCAGGATATCCGATTCTCCATACGTGGGCACGCTCTGGGTCTGCAATGTACACACACCGTGTCCCCGGATAAATCACGGTTCATCAATTATCCGTCCTTTGTGATGCTCCGTGACATCGGGGTCGCAGAATTATCCACCATAAGGTATCTAACCCAATTGACTCGGCAGTTCTGGTCGACAGGCGCATGGATAGCATGATGGAGGTCACGTTAAAATATTGACAGAGAGGTGGGAAGAAGGGAAGAGACTCCACTCGATGATTTGCCCAACGCATAATCGCGGTTTAACGGTGGCCTCGGCCTTTGTGGCTCGTTGGCGATGGTCGTAGGGGAGAATTCTAGTGGTTACCGTATCGGGGCGCCTTGGGGGAGGATTCAATTTTGTCGGTTTCCCCCAATTGCTTACAGAGAGGACCATGCGTAGAGAAACAACACTACAAAATGGCTTTCTCTTGAATTGTGCTGATGTCAAGTCACCTTATTTGTTACTGTTACCGCAATAAATTATGGCATTTCTTGCAATTCAGCGTTCGAAGCACCATCATTTACGTTACCTGTTCTATCCAATTCCACAAATAATTTTCCAAATTAGACATGATTTGGCGTCAAAATTTCTAATATCTATTCATGCTTTTTTATTTTATATAGAATGAATGATGGCTAACACTAGTCACAGAACACTGTTATCACTTCAGAAGATTCATTGACTCTCTAACCACTTGAGCATTTGTGAAGGGGCGAATTTTCACCTGTATCTCGTGGTCGAATAAACGAGAGCTCGAGCCGGTAACTCAACCCTGGATCGCCGCACACATCACTCTGCCGCCTGGGCTACGACGATTTTAATTTTGCTATTACTCTGTAATAAGAAATTAATTTATAGACGAATTGTTTCGTTGTTCATTATCGAATATGTACAGTAAGTATGTAAGTACAGTACAGTAACTGAGTCCTTTGTTTCAACGAGACATCTGACTTTTCAGGGTAGCCCATCCGGTTTGTACATGAAGTAAGCATGCAAAGTACAATAACTAAGTCCTTTATTTTAATGATACTTTCACGGTTTGTACCATACTTGCACTGTAGTATTCTGGTCACTCCGCCGTGTCTTGCGTTAAAAAGTATCCCATTCGCAGTTTAGTTGCATCGTACAGGTTCTCTATAGGAGAAAAAATATATATTTATAGGTTCGTGCGTGTCATGTGTGTAATATGAGCGTTCTCACTCTGCATGCAAAGTTATGACAGCCGACCCCGTTTACAGAAACAAAAACACATCACTGGTTTTAAAATTTTAGCTAAATGGTAAGTGACCCACTTGCGTATGTCCATCGCCCGGTTCGTGTTGCGAGTCTAAAAACATTGACCGGTTTGTACAAGACGACGCACGGGTAATTGCGACATAAATCTCGAATTTTGCACATCGTCGAGCGCCCTACGTTTCGGGGTTCATAACCTGTAACCTTTGTTGATGTTTTCAAAAATGAAAATTAACAAATTCTACACGGTTTAATTGCTGTTGTTTATTTCACCAAAGTTTAAAAAAAAATTAAAGATAAAATATACAGTACATATACAGTATGTAAACGTGTATGAATACAATGCTAATAACCAGAATGCTAACTTCAATAGTAATTTTGCCTATAGCATGATTTCATTTTAAAATGACGATATTTGTACATTGTTTACATGTATACATTATGTCTTTTATGTGGCATTTGAATTGTTAGCATCATTAAAACTTGGTAATTTTAAGAAAATATTTTAAATTGGCGAAATAAAAGTGTTGCTCATATTTTACACCAGGGATCACCATACTCAATAGATGCAAAGTATACAGATTAACGATGGTTGACTAATGTATAATGATGACACCAAGTATAGATAAATGTAAAATGATGTGACTGGTCGGATTTCGTTTCGCCCCGATCGAGCGGGCCAGTTAATTACGTCACACGATGGACCATCCTCGTTGTTGGATGGTGGCTGCATGAGATTAATGTTCCTCGGGGCCACAATGAAACACAACACCCCAAGACCAAAATGCAATATTACCATAGACACGATTTCCCCCTGTCGGTCGACGAGGAAACCGACTGCACTAGTCGGCGTCAAGAAACAACATGAAAAACACTAAATCTCGTTTATTTTTAAAGAAACAACATGTTAGAAATGACCAATTGAATTCACTTGGATTATTGAAAAAATGCCCAGCTGATTACAAAAGTGATAGCTATATGAATGAACCCCTAACTCGCGTTGCTGACTCACGATCACGACCGTTGATTTTTTTTTAAATCCTCTATAGAAAGATTTAAATAGATGTTTTAGAGGTGCGTAATGTTGTGTGTATAGCGGTGGGTCTGTGGTTAAAAGCACCTGGTTTTTCGGTTGGTGGGGTTCGCTGTTTCAATGCGTTTAATGGATTTTTTTAAGCCGTCAATTGAAAAACTTGTGTACATATTAATTCGTGGTATTAGATGCACATATAATACCACGAATTAATGTGAACAGACTTGTGGATCTGTGATTAAAGGCGTGATACTTTGTAATACTGAATTGGTGAGATATGTGGTGTTGTGGGTTCAAACCCTGGTGTAGCTAGGGTGAAAAAATATGGTGAATTAAATAAAAATTTTGTCGATGACGGGTAGGTTGAAATTGTAATTTAATATTAAAAACGACAACTTGACGGCTTAGATACAAATTTATTCCTGGTTATTTGTGTGCAAGATTGCTGGATTTGTGGTTAAAGGCACTTGTTTGTATATAGGTTTGGTCAGAACTGTGGCGTTGTGGCGTTGTGGTTTCAAACCTTGGTGTAATTGAGGCGAAAAAAGTCATAGTGAATTCAATAAAATTTTTGTTGATGCGGGTAAGTTGAATTTGTAATTTAATATTGAAAGCGACAAATTGATGGCTTATATACCAATTTATTCAAGGTTATTGTTGTGCAAGAGTGTGGGGTCTGTGGTTAAAAAAAACGGTGGTTTCGTGTTACCAATTGATCAGAGCTGTGATGTTCTGGTTTCGAGCCCCCATGTACTTGAAATAAAATGTATCATGGTCTTATTGCTGTGACATGGTGGGAGTGTGGATGATAAGTGTTAATTTATTTTTAACAAATGATATTTCTATCATAGATTGAAGCTATTTACCGCACATATATAAGTTTTAAACTTGTGTATTTCGAGGGTGAAGCAGGTAGCTCAGTGGAATTGTAGCCTGTAAATATCTGGTTGTCATGGAAGTGAGGCTTAACTGATCGTCGGTTGAAGTCCCATAAGTGGCAATCAAATGATATTAGTAGTAATCATGTATTCCACTGGCTGCCACTTGTAGTGGAGATGAGTGAATAACCACGAGTCTGCATACTGCGGTGGGCTTCCTCATCAAGCTCGGCAAGTCTGTCTAAAGATAATTCTCGGGGGAAATTCTAAGGAGAAAACTCAAAGGAAAATTCTTAAGAGGGTGTTTGGTTTCTTGTTGTGATCCCTCGGGTTTTCGAAGCTTGCATTGCCGCAGGTAGAGAAACCCTGTGTATGAGCTCACAATGTTTTAAGAGCTATAAGACACAGAGTTAAAAAATAATATAAATGTATCTGTATCTTCAGTATATGTATCTGTAGTATAAATCTTCAGTATAGATGTGTATGTATCTTCAGTATATATATATGCATCTTCATTATATATATACATATGAAATAAATCTTAAAAAAATTTAAAAAAATTAAAAAAAGAATCTGAAAAGAATGAAAAGAATCTCAGCTCATATCTGTATATCGTTCCATAGTATAGCACATGATTTTTTCCAAAAATTTCAATTTGTTTAAAACGTGAGTTAGGGATCAATTCGTATAGATATCGACATTTAGACAACAAATATGTAATCAGCACGTCCTTGTTAATCTGAAAAAACAATAAAAACTGCACTTTTCATACCCTCTTAAAAAATATGAATTTTGTTAAAAATTCCATAGTATAGCTCATGATTTTTTCCAAAAATTTGGAATTTTTTAAAACTTGAGTTAGGGATTAATTCGTATAGATATCGAGATTTAGACAATAAATACGTACTCAGCAGCTCTTTGTTGATCAGAAAAAAACAATAAAAACTGCACTTTTCATACCCTTAAAAAATCCACGAATTTTGTTAAAAATTCCATAGTATAGACACATTTTCTACCGCTTCCCAACAGGGGAGTCATACTATTGTATAAAATTGTTTGTGTAATTTTTTTTATATCAATAACGTTTGACACTTTTACCTACCATCTTGAAATTGTGTGTATAAGTTTCCTGCTATTAAATAACATCGTTTACCAGGAAGTTGCCGTTTCCCGTTTCTCTTTGGTCGAGAAATATCTTTTTCTTCAAGCTATTGCAATCCAACGGCTCCTATTTCAATCATCCCTTAAAATGAGTTAATTAAACGTGTTGGAAACAAATAAAATGATTTAGTCAAGGTAAAACTGGACGTTAGAAATTGCATTTATCATGATAGCCTTTAAAAATATAAATTGCAAGCGCACAAAAAGGGACATTGCCTATAAACTTTTCAAATTCGTCTACAAGCCCGGATGCGCTCAATATTTCACGTTACTGAGTTCCTCCTCAAATTTTAATGATTTTTTATCCGCTGACGCATACGAACTCGGCAACAGCTTCCTGCGCAAGTCGAAAATATTTGATATCAAATACGGAATTGGGAATTCCTTTGAAAGCGACTTCTAACACATCACACGGCGGCGGCGCCCATATGGTGACGGAAAAAAATATTTATGGGTTGTTATCGGTTGTATATTCTTTATGGCACCCGGCATTATAGCGACTTTTGAAAGGGAAGTTGAGCAGTGAATAATGCATGTACCACCGTTTAGGTATACTTGCGTCTGAAAGTCGTAAAATTCGATACATTGTGAAGGAGTTATTTCTTATATTCGCGGATTTATATGCTGCTCAGCAACGAGAGCCGCAAACATTAACTGGCGCACACTAGACCATGTACTATGAAATGGATACCGTCAAATAAATTGGGTACATATATGGGCAATGGAAATGCAAGGCATGGTTTTATGATAGTAAGTCTTAACAGCTAGAGCGATCAACGCTCTTAACACTGTTAAAAAATGACAAATTAATTTTCAAATTTCGCTTCTGGAATGCTTATTTTCTGACCTGAAGCCTTGTAGCTCCAATTACATGTATTTGACCCACAATTACCGATTACCGAAAAAAAAGTTACATATGACTACTAGAGAGGTCAACACAAAGGATTGAGGGCGAGTTACAAATTATGAAATCTCCTTATTAACAAGTGGCAAAATTACTTTAACTGCATTAAATTCTGGAAAAAGGTATAGTAAAATTAATCAGTACATATAATTAATAGTTGAGTTAGGACTTCTACGTGTACGACGAGTACATATAATGTCATGTGTGCGGATAACACCCTGGAAAATGACATTCATGATTAGCGGAGGTAGAATAAGGAGACGACCATGCACAAAATGGCCTGACAGCATCAAGAGTGACACCAGCATGTCACTCCAGAAGCTTCGAGACGCGTCATCGAATCGACCCAGTTATAGAGCACTTGTCCATGACGTCACCAGGAGTCCACGACTCGACGGAACGTAACAGAAATCCAAAAATAACAGGTCGCATTATCAAAATATTTATTTTAAGGTATTTGGCTCTGCAGTGAAGCACAGTTTCCGCCTCTTCAAACGCCCATCTCCTTCAAAACGTGAGAGCCACATAAGCGCCAGCAGCAGGCTAATCTCATAAGCAAAGCAGTCGTGCGTGGCGTCGGCAGTGTTGCAAGACACGTGTTGTATCCCCCCCCCCCTCACTAAACCGATTTTCGGGCTGGCGGGCGTGTGTTCACGCTCGCTGGCACCTGTTCGCTTCATTTATTTAGACGTACTAATAATCCAAATAGATGCTTCCAGCGCGATCGTCAGACGCTCAATGCCCATTCTTTTCCATTATTGAAATTTCAATCGACGTTTAGCTGAGCCGCCGCGTTTTACCATTTAAAGATACTTTGTCGATGGTTCTATAGGTATGCCTCACATTGGCTGAGGTCGCAGTAGTCCTACTCGTTATCTGCGAGTTTGCAGTTAGGTGTGCCGATTTGGCGCGGGCTTTTACGTCGTTGCTGTCTCGTTGAAAACGGTCATGCTAGTTTCATCAGTTCATCCTTAGCTCTTAATGTGATCTTGCATTAGAGTTAGTGGCGCTTTAAGCGATGAAACTAGCTTGCTGCAAAAACTAAGGTACGTTAGCGCGCCAAGATGGATATTGAAATAAATAAAAACTCTGTACATGTATTTAACCAATTAAATAGCTAGTTGAATACAGTCTGCATAAAAAACCATTGATATATCCATCAGACACAGTGTTATCAGATTTCTCTTTATCGAATTGATCTCGTTAAATATGTTAAATTAATTATAAAATATTGAATATCTTACTATCACACTGTATTCAATTACTATTTCTAATCAGTTAAACATTTATTACAACACGATGAACATTCGGATAAAACATCACATTACATTTTACACACGATTACCTGTTGATATAAGTTTGGAATGTTTTGTCACATTCAGAGTTAAAAACCCATTCTTTATCTGTGGTACTACGACAACGCTTCCCAATTCGAGGTATATTTGAAAATTTTAGATCTAATGGACTTAAATGTCGAGACGTTTTCTGACGCAGACATGGGCAAATGTCAATAAAGCGGACTTTAGTATAAACATGTGTATATGCAGCATCGTAGAACTTGCGGTAGCCTGTATTTGATTCAACGCAAATCTAGATTCGCGGATGTTTTCCCCTATAGATAAGCAAACAAAGTTTGTTGAGCGAAAAGAACGAAAAGAAAATGTTTTTACTCTTTCCTCTATGGCGTGGCACAAACACACAAACACACGCATACATTTCTCTCTGTACATACACGGAAAGGAATTTTTCAATTTCATGTCTTTTCCGCCAAACAACTCCGGAAAGGTGCCGGGCGATGCTGCGAGGAAATCCAGTTTGGCTCGCAGATTTAGCGGAAGAATGAAATGAAGTTTGCGGGGTGGGGTGAGATGGGGGTGGAGGGCAGACAGGAAGTCAGTTACTTATTGAACCATAGCGTGCAAACACAAGCGGGAGCAGTTTGTTTGCGTTTTGCTTCTTAGTTTTGACATCGGCAGACGCGACCCGAAGCATCTATCATCGTCTGGAACCGAAAATCGCTTCCCCGATCCATATTTGCACTGCCAACGCCCGATTTGCGCTGCTACCCGCATGGCGGCGTGCTGCCCCTTTCAGCCAAACAATCGTTACTAGTTTAGCTGCTATACGCGGAAACTTACCAACATTATTGCTTTCTCATTGTTTGAAAATGGACACGCCTGACGTGTCTAAAACGTCACCGACAAAATTGCACGTACAACTTTCATTTAAACACACAATTTAATTTTAAATAAAAAATTAAACGTTTCTCCTTAGTTACTCCTTGTTTGGATTTGAGACAGAATATCTGTCTAAAGTTCAAAGGGGATGAGATATATGGGTTCGCGGCGATGACGCTGACGACCTAACCAAAACGAACAAATAGTAAAAACAATATGTTCTATGGTGTTTGCACTATGCACCAATTTGTTGGGCAGAGTAGAAGAAAAACTGACTTAAATGTTGCAAGTAAATACTGCGCTATTCTTGTCCCTCACAGCATGTCGCTCCGGTATTAGAAACGGAAGAGGAACAATTGAAACGCTCTGGTTACACACACACAGTCGGTGACGTAGCAAAAATGCCAATATTGGCTGAGCAAATACGCATTGAGGAGCCGAGTTCTTCCTACATTTCGGGGTCCGGTCGCTTTTTTCCGGTATCAATCGTGGCGATTGCGCCAGTCTTTTCGTTTTTTTGTGCTCTTACAAAAGGTTCAATAGCCGATGGACAGTCGTGCCACGCTCTCCGCCAATATTACCAGCGTCCAGATGAAAGAAAGAACTGTTCGCCAAGTAAAGCACCAATATTGAGATAAGGAGAGCGCTGCGTTGGACCGATTCGACAGGCAAAAGAGCCACAACTAAGGTAGAGCGCCGATGGACGCGGCTATCGAAATCTCAACCGGATTTACAACCGGCCAAGCGATTTAAAAACAAAAAAATAATAATTAAAAACCTTATGAATGTTACAACGCCGCTATACAGAAAATGTGGCATTGATTTTTTTATTTTAATCAATTAAAAAATTTGTTATAATTGTTAGTATACAGTGTATTCCTAAAAAAATATAAACCAGGATACTATTTAGTTATTCGAACTCTTTAGTTATGTCATATTATTGTTTTCAACTTTAAAACACAATGATCAACCAAATTGAAAATTAAGTGTTCTTTTTACTATCTCTTTAATTATGTCATATTATTGTTTCCAACTTTAAAACACAATGATCAATCAAATTGAAAATTAAGTTTTATTTTTACTATCAAAGTAGTCCACGACGCTATCTTCTACAACAGAATGTACCTCAACGGGGCTTCTACTCATGCAGTTCTTTTATGCAGTCTCCTAGGAAAGATGAGAGTCCGGTGGTGGCTAAAAAAAGTCTGTCTCCAGACGCTGGCCGACTTGGATTAAGAGTCTTTGAAATGCTCTCAGATATCGGAGAAAATAACTTCCCCGAAAATAGACAGAGCTCTGGGGCCACTTCTTATCGCACCGAGGCGTGCAGGCGAGCGAGCCACATACAGAAGAGACGAAAAAACGCCGAGGGAAAATGGCAGACACGCCGCGAGATCGATATAGCGCAACCGTCTATTCTCGTGTGTGTCCGCCGACACATACCACCCAGGCATTGGCCGCCAAATCCAAGTCCGAATGGGGAAAAATAATGTTCCGCGTGCACTATTCGCCACGCGGTAAGCCGAGTGGATCGTACCGCTGTCACGGGATTTGTCGAGCTAGTACGGCCGTCTGCCGTCAGACCATGCGGTCGGTCGCGCGACATATAACCGGGATAACCTTTCTCGCTGTCCCGTACGCCTTTTTTGCTAGTCTGGGTTAGGAGTAACGTATTAGCTGTCGAGATGCGACCAGCAAAAAATCGAACTAGGTTGTGAAGCGGGGGCGTCATTTGTTTCTTCTTGCGATGTATGCAAGACATCTTTTGTTTCAGTACGAGTTATTTAGGGAAAAGTTATGAAATCTTGAATCAAAACTATTTAATCACTATGCAGTGTGATACCGGTACATTAAATGCTACCAATACTTATTTTTGTACAGATTGTCTTTCATATTTATTCAATCATTTTAAAATATTGCATATGACCACAGAGTATTGCATGTTATAAGACAAATGTTGCTGAACGTTCCAACATCGTCTGTTGCACATGCAGGATGTGAAAAATGATGAGTTCAAAATAGTGGGTACAAAACATCCGCGAATATGTGCTCGAACAATACACAAATCGCATTCGAAACCGTTCCTACAACTAGTTTAAATTTATTTTTCAAACGTAAACATATTTAGGTATAATTTTATTAGATACGATCACTTTATAGAGTACCGGTATTAATGCTAGTCATTCCAGTTCATGTTATAGCGTTTAATACCTTCCGTGAGTTTCTGTTTGTGTGTGTTTGTCCGTTATGACTGGCTTCAACATGAGATTTTGTCGTCTACCGGCAAGACTGCAATAAGGCACACGAATTGGCATTTTTTTGTAACTTAGGTAGATTAGTTCAACCAGAAATAATCACGGCTCGAATTAAGCGAAGCAATAATTTGTCTGCGCATTCAGGGATAACGAATGTTTACGACATAAGGCATCAACCGTGCGAGTTAACAACATCTGGATGGGGAGTATTTTTTCAGTCGCCAAGAAAAACGTAAATAAGACGCTCAAACATGGAAAGATTTGGGCCAACGATATATTTTTTCAAAAGCTAGACTTGGATAAATAAACAGGAACGAATTATTTTGCACGAACACTGAAATAAATGGTTTTAACAACACGCAAACAACCAAAAAAAAAATCGCCACGTTCCATTCCAGTTGTTGAACGCCGACTTGGCGGATATATGTCTTGGTAGTGGCAAACGTGGCGCGTCAGAGAAAATTACAGTTGTTGGTGCCTTACTCGTCTGTGGATACTCTCCAGATCCCCTGACTTTCCTTTTTGTTAATCAACATTAAACCTAACACCACTAATTCGATGCAATCTCACACTGTACTTGCACCACCGTTAAATTTTAGGCGTATAACATAATAGTAAAACGCACCCCCCACCGCTCCGAGCACATTGTCAGATGCAAGAAAAAATTGGCATAAAGCACCGGATCGTTATGGTCGGATTTTTCACACTTGCATCATCCAATGCCAATCTAAGAACGGCCAAGTCCAATAGAGAGAGGCTCTAGCACGAAAGCAGAGCTCTTCACAATAGGATCTATCTTTTAAAAAAAAATTAATTAAGGAAAGGCGAAGACCAGGAAAATTAACTACCGGTTGTTTATAGCTACTATTCACCGTTAGTGGGTACTAGAGATAAGGCTGTGTATGGGAGCGAAAGAGCTATTTATAAATCCCATTCGCAGCGCAAAAAGGAATCTCATAAATACAGTTTGGATACCAAAGCGTATCCACAATTTTGTAGTGAATTTCAATTTCTTTGAGATGGAGAGAATTCGTTGTTTATTAAATATTTTGCCTGAAAATAATGCAATCAAAAATGATAATCCAAATAAAATTTTCCTTAATAGAAAAAAATACAGAAAATTACGATTTAATAAAAAAATTAACATTCAATTATAACAATATCGAGCAATTATACAAATATCGCATCAAGCTCAAATGAATAACTCGACAAGGAAAACGTTTAGAATGCCAATATCACTTCCAGATCCTTCGATATTAATAATTACCGTGAAGTCATTACAATTGCGTTTCTTAAACGCGACAGAAAAAACAAAATTGATTAGCAGTGTGCGAATAAACCGAGCCTGTTGATGCTCTTTAATAACAGATGCGCAACTAGCGGGTAAAGGGGGAAACAAATCCTCGCAATGTTTGCCGAAGAGTAACCGACATTCTTCCAACCAATGAAATCCCTAGACATTCAATAACAGCAATCAACGCGGAAAGAGAAACAAAAAAAGTTGGGTCTACCATCTGGTAGACCCACCCACCAAATTATTATGAAACTGGAATCTGTCTACGGATGAGACAACAAGGTTGGCAATATTCGGCAAGATCATTTTGGGTTGTCTAAAAAATAAACTATGCTATCTTTACTGATAAGACGCTTTCTCTGTATCAGTTTCTGCATTTTTCATTAGATAACCGCGCACCATATCAGACGCAATTGCGTGGAAAATTACATTTCCAACCAGGTGAAATTAATTTTCATCGGAACCCGGATTCGAACCTACAACCTCAGTAAACAGATCCATACCCAGATCTTACGATTTTGAGCTACACAGTGTTGCCAAGCATTAATCGATCACAGCAGATAAGGAGTGAACTTTTTAAACTCAACATATATTAAATTTTTAAAATAGTACCCATCACAACAGCTAAAACAATTATAATTATGCACGGATACAAAAAGATACGAATACCCTTTATATGAAAAGCCTTCACGATATTCACCAATGATTTCACCAATGATTTCACGAATGGTTTCTACGTGCTACGCGTATCAATGAATAATTATTCATTTATTTGTGCAGTATTTAATCGTTTGTGCACTACAATGACTTGTAAAATGCTCATTAAAAATGGCACTGTAATAGTGACGAGGGCTAATGCATTTTGTAAACTTTAATGCATCTTGCGAGGTCTGGTGAGGTTTTTGTGGGCATTTGTAATTCACAGATCTTTCGCGAAAGTCACACTTCCTTGTTTTCCGCCATGCGTACCTACATAATACCCACCTCACATCATTCATGGCATGTAATAAAGCAGCGCCGATATTTACCTTGTGTCCCGCAGAGAGAAACGCCCCCGCCCACAAGATGCGACAAACACACAACGCTATTATTATGCTTCCATAAAAGTTGAGCCGATTGCAGGAGAGAGCAGGCAAAGAAGACATTTCAATCCGACAATCCAACCAAGACACAAATAGCTATCTACAAGAATATCCCATCGTCTGTGCGTCTTTACAGGTGCCCGGAAAATAGATGCCGTGTGACTTAGTGATGAGCGTGTTCGCCTACTACGCCCATGATCACGGGTTCAATTCCCTACTAGGATATTTGGAATTTTTCGAACGAGATAGATTCGTACGCGCGCCTTCCTTTGCGATGAAAGTAAAGCCTGGAACCCGTGCCTTTGCGGTGTCAGGAACACGTTAAAGGTTATTATTTAGGACAGAAGCCTAGGCTAGACCAAATTATAAATAACCTCTGTTTGGATCGCAAATATTGGAATATAATAGCAGTAACTATGGTCGTGGTAAAAAAAAAATAAGACAGCTTCGTCCTTGACCGGTTATTTCACCCCCACAGTAGGCCCAGGGCTGCTTGCGAGTACACATTGTAATTGTAAAAAAAATCTTAAAATTACATTGTTATTTTTAATTGTGTAGGGTGACTTTAGGAAATGGTATTTTAGACTTAGAAAAGTTGGTCGATTTAGGCGCAAGTCTCAGGGGGATGATGATCCAGGCAAACAAAGTAAAATCATATTCGTTCGCGACAAAGGCGCGAAAAACGTGCAAACACAAAACTACACTCTGGCAACACAGTTACGTAGCGAATAGCTCAATAGGCACACATACTAATCATATCTATCGCATAAGGCATAGTGACATCGAACTTTTATTAAACGCCTTACTCGATCCGTGAGCCCACAACTTTTTGTTAAGATTGTGTAGATGCAAAAAAAAAAGTTACACATGTTTGGGGAATGGGTCGCTTCTTAGAAACTTTTGATGAGTGTACAGAATGATGAAACTCGGGGTACTATACATGCGTATGTGAAAACAATCACGTTTTCATAAAATTGTTAATGCCTCTGACAAATCAAGCAACTGTTTGATTGCTTCAAAGTCAAGCCAAGCTGCTCGCATATGATGACAACACATTTAATTAGTTTTCCATTGTCATGATGATCATCTTTCT
The DNA here is from genome assembly GCA_033995665.1 of Melogona broelemanni. Lineage (NCBI taxonomy): Eukaryota > Metazoa > Arthropoda > Diplopoda > Chordeumatida > Chordeumatidae > Melogona > Melogona broelemanni. Next base: position 13,220 of record JAUJYS010002004.1, read on the forward strand.
AGCCCATATCGTAGCACAACATGTTTGTAATTGAGAAGTGTAATTAATCGCCTATGCCGTTCGAAAAAGCGCGTCGGCGTCATTCTTCGCTGATGGGCGTCATACGCTTGTCGATAATTACCAGACTCTTCGGAATGTTTTCGAGACAGTTTCAACTTCGAACGTCATACGCCAGTTACTCAAGGAAGCCGTGAGAGAAGATGTAATATTTGCAGAAACCTTCTTTAATTATTAATACTCGTACAGAGTGTATTGCCAAATTCAGAATGCCTGTACGCTAACTACACCAGTCAATTTTGATTCACTTATCCACCAACAGACACGCAGACCGTATTCGACAAAATTGTTGCTGAGGAAGGTATCTCTGTTTAACCCTTCAATCATTTATTATCACTAAAATATTTTTGTTTAGCATTAAAAACCAGATGCCAAAAAATGCCACTTAAAGAAATACGGTAGTACTAATGTAAATCACAAATTAGTTCAACATTTTTAGTCATAATATCGGAATATTGAATACAAGATTGCCAAATACATGTACCGGTAAATTATTTGGAAAATTTGGAATTCTACTTCCGGTTTGCACGGTTTATCTCCAAAACATCCGGTTCCGGTCTATTTCTATTAATGACGTCAGTGGTCTCTCTCCTCCCGTCATTTTCAGATGTTTCGTCTCCCGAAGAAAATGTATTGATTAATTGCTTCGATCTCCCAGTTCTGGTGTACGCTCGGCACACAGAAATACACACACACACAACCCTGACGCGTTTAATGAGCAGGAAAAAAAAATACTGTGTATCTGATACAAGCATAACCCACCATATAATGATTGGATGCGGCAAAGCGCTCCCTTTGTCCAATGACGCTTTCCATGAAAGCGGATATGACAGAATGGAGCCACGATAATGCGTGTATCCAATACAAGGCGATGTTTGTATCCGAGATTAACTAACCCGCCTCAAGGAGGGGGGGGGGATGAGATTTAACAGAAAGGATATTTCAGTGAATGACATAATTTGTTGGTATCGATCAAGTGGCAAATAATTTTGGACGGAAAAGTTGTAAAGAAAGGTGATTTAATCTTGAAAAAAATTTGACTTGTCGTATTACCGGATTTGAAATTTTATCAGTTTGTTTGAAAAAAATATCGATGCTAACTTTGCGAAGCTAATTAAAATTTGTACAGAAATAAAAAAATCGTTTAATTATGGTAATTTTGGAATAAGAATTAATTTATTATATACAAAAATTCATTGGTAAGTTTGAAAAGCAATTTCAATTTTTTGCATCAAAACCGTCGATAATTTTTGGCATTTAAATACTAGCGTTAAATTCCAACAAATACCAACTACTGAGTATACATCATAATTTGTTTTCATGAGGCTTGGCAGCACAAGTATGTCATCCCATTCGGTTGCAGACATAAACAAATTCAATTAAAGTGTGACTAAGCACAAGTAGGAAACCTTAGTACACTTGTTTAGTCGTTTCAAAGGTGCCGCCGAACGTCATCAGCCAGCATTAACTTTCGCGGAATAGGCCAGACCGTGATATAGCTGTGTAGAAGATGGGGCAATTAAATATAGATGTAAAATCGACGTCGCCAGGAAAGACTCCCACCAGGGCCCCGCCGACAAAAAAAACCGGCAAAGCCTGGTTTTGTTTTTGTTTGAACAAAAGATAAGAAACGCGTCTGGGAATCGAAAAGGATGGTGCCGTGGTGGATTAGAGGCACACGTATACGTTTCATTGAATTGAAGAACGAAAAAAAATTGGTTGCGCAATTTTTTTGAGTGCGCGCCTGGGTTTGCTCTAATTTATTCATTGCTCTTCCAATTGGTCTGACACACAGTCTCGTTGTATGGAGTCTATACGAGTGACGTACTGGCCCAGAGCTATGTAATTATCGGAATATTGCTGTTTTCATTACTGGTAAGTCCTAATGCGAAAATAAGGCGATTTCGTGCGTGCAACACGCTTGGAATAAAAAAAAAGCAATAAAATAATATTTATTATTTAATCAAGTATTTGTGCAGCTGTAGCTAAGTGGGTTAAGGAAAGAAAGCGCAGAAACGTTGCATGGAATCATAAAAAATGACACTCTTAACAGCGGAGTCAAGGAAGTGTCTGTGATTTTGTAAATAACATGTCACGTTGTTGTTTTTAACTTGTTTCAGGTTGTGAGAAAATACTCTAATAATTAGCTAACTATAGTTGAAAAATGTATTTTTCAGGAAACATCATTACAGGAAGTTGTTTGCAAATTGGTCAATGAATTATTTATTTTTTTATTTGTAATTGTAATCGTAATTTTGATCTGAAGGAGAAAAAAATATTTTGTGATGTATCATTTTCAAAATGCAATAAGCATTAAAAAAAAGTTGATTAAAAAATTAACAAAGTTTGGAAAAATTAAGCAAATTTTACTAAACTTGGTTTTCCGACGGTTTGAACTTGTACGTGTACTAGTAATGTAAATGAAAAGACAAAATTATCTTGTTATTTTTATTCTATTTTTTTTTTTTTTTTTTTTTTTTTAAGTCACCGTAGCGCCTAGTGCACTACAGGACTACTGCA
>JAUJYS010002005.1:0-15795 GCA_033995665.1 Melogona broelemanni
CCCCTGAGCTTCCATTAGGGAGTCCAGAGCTTAGGGGTGGATCCCCGGCAGCCTGGCTATTCCAGCTGCCATCCCCCATCCCTTCCCTGCCCCTCGCACATCTCCATAGAGACATGAGGGTGCAGTAATCTTGTAGTGCACTAGGCACTACGGTAATTTAAAATAAAAAAAAATATAGGGTTCTGCCAAAAAACCCTGTTCGTTTTTTTCCCGGCGCTGTACCGGACCCTGTCCCTCTCGTTATGTTTGTTTTGTCTTGAGTGGGCGTAACATGCATTCTTAGATGCGTCTGAGTCACGCGTTCAAAATAATTATTTCGCGCACACAAGACGAATCCGTTTTAATTTGCATACTTACACCACCCAAATGGCGCTCAGTTCCACCATCTTGGAATCGTGTCAGCACAGGTTGTCCTTAACAGTGACTCTTTCTTTCAAATATTAGATACCGTCTGCAAGAGAACAACAAAAAAAAAAAATAGATTAACGATTGAAAATGGCACTACTAATTTTATTTATTTATTAGTTTGTTTTTTTTCAAATTCCAATCACTGTAATGAATATCATTCCATAAATTCTTCTAGTATGTATTATCCCTCGTGTTGTTAAAACAATTAGTTAGTATTCTGGGATCGAATAAAAAAAGCCCGTACCGGTAATCGAACCTGGGACCGTCACACCGCAGTCTACTGCATTACCGACTGGGCTAGGATGTATCGTGCATTTAAAAAATATTTTTTTGCCTGTTGTTTTTTCAATTTTGTAGTACTTTCTATTTTTTAAACTGTTATTGTCTAACACATAATATGGCATCGTTTGAAACATACATGTATGTACCAGGTAGACGGCACACATTTCTAATTTGCGTCTACCTTAATATGCCTATACTTGTTAATGCAAAGAGGAATGCCTGGAAATGAAAATATTTTTTTTTGTTGCGAAGAGCTGATGTGAGCAAGTGATAACTAATCATTTAAGACCACAAAAGCTATATTAGCAATACAAGATATTAAGGTGATTATTTTTATTTTTTATTTTATTTATTTTTTAAATTACCGTAGTGCCTAGTCGATACTATCGACATACAGGCCATGAAACTGCCGTCTAAACCTCCAGCCGCCTAGCATACATTCTCAGTTACTGTGAAATGATTCCCTATTATAACACATGCCTTAAAAAATAAAAAAATAACTTGTGATCAATTACACCTATTTTTATTTATCTGACACACGGCAATTTAAGCAATATATTAGGACATTTTCGCCTCTACCCGTTCATGTCGTTTAATGTTTGCTAAAATATATTTTAACATTGTCATTAATATCCAAATATATTTACTTTGTTAAATACATGACTTCTCTTGAGTGCGAATGATAAGGGAGACACTGAGGATAGCTTTGAAAAGGTAAATCCCCCCGTTTCCAATCGCACTCAAGAAGGCGAAGAAGGAATTGCGCCTGTCTGGAGGTTAGAAGGGGAGGAGGGGTCAGCCATACGGCCTGTATGTCGATAGTATTGGTCTCTCCCCATCGTTGGCTTCATGCGCGTGCTGAATGACAAAACAATACAATTGTGAGTGTCGTCTACCGGTCCACGTGTGTGTCGTCGTGCTTTCGTGTTTCGTCCACTGTCCGAATTCAACTCTGAAAGATGAATATTGATCTGCCATTAATGCTGGCTCGTCTGCGAAAGGAAAAGGAGAAAAAATCAACAAGGTCTAACTCGCCAGAAAAGCTCAAGGTAGGCTTTTAGATTTGGTCAAATGTCACGTTAAGTTGTCAATTTAAATCGAATTATGTCTAAACTCCTTACCTAGTCTCCCATGCAGCTAGAGCCTGTTACAATGGGACATCCTAATCTTTAGAACACACGCCATCAGCAGCCCTAGGACTGCTTGTGGGTACAAATGGTTGGTTATGTTTCCTGTAAACATAAGTTATTAAATTATTTTAATATTACGGCATGACAACTTTCCTGTACTACCCGTCGAATCGTGGTTCGTTCCCTGGGGGAGGGGGGGATCTCTTTGTTCTATTGTGATCCGTCGAGTCTTTTCCAATTTCTGGTGACGCCATGGACAAATACTCTAAAACGTCACCGATTCGATGGCTTGCTATGCAGCACCCGGAGTGACATCTTGGTTTCTCACTTTATACAGCTTGTGCGTTCTATTCGTAAACACGAATTGTACAATAAACCTACCAGCAATGAAGACGGACATACCCCCTTAACATTATCCGTGAATTAGGCCTATATACAGCATAGAAATTGCCGTCTTGTATGTAAAATCAAATAAACTAGAAACTCAGGACAGGACTGAGGGTAACGACGACTAGAGCATTTCGAGGCTACAAGCATATAGCGAATAGCAAAATTGTAGATATCTATTCAATTATTTTTTTTGGTACAACTACACGTAACTCACAAGATGGAGCAGAAAATACGGTATCGAGTTGGGGCGCGTAGCGAACCTGACTTACCTAACAAATGAAGTGACAAATCAGGTGAGACTGAATTTCGCTACGCTCCCACTCGATACCGTATTTTCTGCTCCCTCTTGTGAGTTACGTGTAGTTGTGCCTACTTTTTACTCGAAGAAACGGAAATCGAATCCGAATTAAGAAACGAATTAGGAACTAACGTTGGGTTCGATCTTTTTGAAAAGGAACAGGCTCCAGTTTCCGTTCTTCCGATGAAAATAAAGAACCAGTTCCCGTTCCAGTTCCTAAAGAAATAATTTATTAAAGAAACCTGGGCGTTCCAAGTTCATCAGTTGATTCCTTACAATTACTGCAGAAATTGGACCGGGTATCTTTTAAAATAGGAACGAGCCCATCACTGCGTCAAGCCAACGGTAAGACACAGGCCCGAAAGGCCCGAATAAAGCAGGACGGGCCCTCGACTAAATCCACCGTCTCGGAGTGGATCCAGCAGGTGACGCCGTTCTTGCCGGCAGAAAATTGACGCTCGTTCACTGCTCGGCACCCGTCGCAGTTCTCAAGACTTTTTACATAATTCAGAGGGCGAGATATAAAACCGCGGCAAAGCACGTGAGAGATATTCTTTACGCCGACAACCACTCACCACTGAACAAAACAAATAGCGGGCGATATGGCCGACGTCGCGCCGAATACCCAGTCATCTCCCCGCCAGCGTGCATTTTTTTCTATGCCTTTCCCCCCACCCCCCAAGATGGGATCTTCAGCGTGATCCTCCGAATACGACCGTTCCAATTACGTTATACGTGGTCTAACCGCATGTGACACGACACGGCATGGGCCAGAGCCCCCTGACGGCGTATTAAGCTACGTGATCATCCACGAAACCAGCGACATTGGTCCATCCACATCCAAGACTATTTCTGCCACTTTCGCTCAAAATAAAAGTTCTATTATTTCGGTCGAAACATCTCGAACTGGTCGTATTAGGGACTTTGAAATTAAAAAAATAAATCAATAACATCGTTGATGCAAAAGTACAATTTAAAGCTAACAGATAACTCGCCTACACAGAAAGATTACAATGAAATGTGCAGAAAAGACAATATAAAAAAATCTAAAACATTAGAAATGATCAAGAAGTTGTGAAGATGCCAGCCATTTTAAAATCTAATTTTCCCCACAAATAAAGTCTCCATTGCTTTACTGTATCTATAAAATTCCTAAGTTTACCATATTACCAGCCTATTTATAAAATTATAAAATAATACTAAAATAGTAAGGATTATTTATCATTTTGATAAAATTGAGGGTTCACATTTTCCCACAACTACTTATTCCCACAATTAAAAACATAAAATTAGCTTGCATTGTAGGCATTAAATTGCAGCATAAATAAATTACCTGTTGTCTTAAGAAACATTGTTCCATAAATTACATGAGGCATGCCGCATAAAAAATATATTTACCGGCCAATAGTTAGTACTCAAAATAGCCCATGATGTCGCAAAGCAGACAGCATCTGGCTTCTATCCTTCAATTTCATTTCACTCATCTCTATATATAACAGCCGCATAGTCCGAGCACCTGCTCTCTCGAGTTATTTGCGGTTACCGGACAAAATGGACCGGACCATTAGGGGTAGTAAAAGTGCAATGTTACATAATGGTGTCCTGAATAATTAAAGATGACACCTGTTCGCAGGCCCACTGAAGCCCGTCCAATTGAATTCGGGTGCATTCGGTTAGCTAGCCACAATATGACTCCCACATTAGTCCAATGCGCTGCCCTGTCAGGCAACCACACAGAACAGTGCTGCTTTCCAATTTGCTATTTCGGGGGCAGCAACACGATTTGCTCAATCAGCGGGTATTTGAATAGGCAACTAAGAAAAGGTCCCTACTCAGCCTTGGATGATGAAGAGGAGGCAATTTGATAAAAAAATTCGGAAATCTATTGACGCTAAAAAATAAAATAAAAGTTCCCGGGATTTGAACAGAAACTTGGATAATTTTTTTAAACATTTCTAAATACCTTTCTAAACCTTTCTAAATGCAACAAATTTCCAGAATAAACAACAAAAAATGTTTATGTAGGTTGTGGCCTCCTTATAAGAAGAAAATCACCAATAGTGTCATGCCAAAATTAACTGGGCCAAGTTTTTCAAATACAAAAATAACTTATGGACTTAGGCAGTAATTATCAACGGTTTGGATGCGAATTTTTTAATTCGTTTTTTTTTTGCATGTTGTAAAAAATTTAATTAACAATCATATTCAATTGACAATATATTTTATTGCAAACGCTCCAAATTAAATAAAAATCAGATTAATTAAAGGAAACTATTCAACGTACTTAAAAAAATTGTAATGTGCGCTGAGCTATAGGCGATTTTCTCTGCAACTCTACGTTTTAAACTTCGTAGCATTTCTCTTGAAAAAAAAAGTTAAAAAAATATATTGGCTGTATTCAATTGTGATGAAAGGATTTTTTAAATGTTCTACAACATGCAAAAAATCGAATTCAAAAATTCGTATCCGGTCAAAGCAAAAAAGTTACGGTCAAAGTAAAAAATTCCATTTAAAATCTTGGAACAGTTAATTTGTCATGGGACTGCACTGTAAAATGCGGACGATATTACCTCACTGGGAATTGTTTATTTTTTCACAGCACGCACTAGTAGACAACACTCTCTTTTTAAGCCATCGCTTCTTCACTCGGCCACACAGCTGCTGACACGCGTTATGTAACGGGCGAGGCACTGAACACCAGCGAAGACACAAAGAACATCTTCCCCCATTGCTGCTTCCTCCATAATTCAATTGGGCCATCAGCCCGCCTGTTTACACCATTTATTATCGCCGGGGGGATCGTTCCTCTGTTTAGTGTGCATTACAACACAACAGAGGCTGTAGGAAGAAACAAAGAAAGAAAAAAAAAAAAAGAGGAAAAGACAAAAATAATGCGGGGCTTTTTCGCAGTTACTGTATTGTGGGCGCGCGGAGATTCTCCAGATGTGTGCTCCAAAACCGCGTTATGCAACAAGTAGGTTAATGTTAATGCGGTGCTGCCAGTTACCAGGTACTTATACGTGGTTTTTATCAGGACATTTACGAATTTTCGGTGCCAACTCTTTGGTCAATGTCAAGGCTATTTGGTTTAATCTCCTGATATGTTCATGTGGCTTTTTATTTTTCATAGGAGAAGCAGATCTGCCTAAAAGCCTCCCCGTGTCGCTTTCGTACATACGCTATATGACCGTTGGACCATCATCCATAACTCTTTAAACCGTTTGTAAACAATCACTCTTAACACGGAAGGACAAATTACGTTGGGCCATTCCGAAAGTAACGCGCACATTTTTTTATAAGTAATTTTACTTGATTAACTTTAATTCATTTTACTTAGTTAATATTACAAGTACTTTCTTGTTTGCATTTCGATTTTTGAAAAACAAAATTTTTTCAGGATAAATATTTTATGGAATTTTTATTTACACAGCAATCGAGTTTTCTCCATCTTTTTCACCTATGAATTATTAATCAGGTAAACCTCTCAAATGTAGACTGAATTTGATAAAAGTTAAAAAAATGAAATTTTGGACACATTAACGGTGGATAGCTAAAGGACAATTTTTATCGAGAATCTGTCAACCAGAGCTAAAAGCTGGATGCACCAAATTACCACTACAGCCGCACTTCCATTGCAAGACCTTCCAAACACGCCTGGACAGCTTGCCAGACCGTACAAGTTTTTAATCATTAATTCGCTTAATGGACTACTGAAATTCAGCGCCCACTTTACGAGTGTGGGCGGCAGATTCTAACCCACTCGACCACTCAATCTAATACATGTATGAGCGAGCATATACAGTGTACAATGAGCATCGTAAAAATATAGCTCGCTTGGTTTTACTCTGTAGAGCGACGAGGCTGGAACCGGGTAACGTGTATAGAGAAGGCAAGTACTGTACGTTGTATACAGAGGGTATGAAAGTGCATTTTTTGTGACGCTCTTACCTGTCGGATGGGGCGATGAGCAGCTGGCGTTGGCACCCAAACTGGACTTGGTCCGGCTTTTGTCCCGGCTGCGGCGGCTCCCCAGCCGCTGCAAGAGTGACGGTCGGTTGCCGGATCCGTCCTGCAGGAAGAGAAATGGAAAAAAAAATACCAGTTAAATTATGGTTATAAAATTAATTATCACATGAATTATAATTAGATACCATTTTCACATTTAACAATACCCGTATAACGCCAGTAGAATACACGTACAGAGGTTGATTCGCGTTCATTATAATGAATTTTATTGGCTGAGTAAATGCAGAACATGCTCACAGATTTTAGATTTTTTCCACAGGTCAAAGCCCACAAATGAACTTTACGAATTACATTTTTCATCAATTTTCAAAAAAAAAAATGGCGCCTATATGGCACGTTTCTACTAAGATCAAGAAAAAGTACTTTTCAAAGCCAAAAGAAAGAAAGTACTTTTATTAAGAGTCAACTACGTCGTGATAATTGGAAGGAATAACAATCTGTATCACAATATACCGAATGGAGAACATTTTCTGGTACAGAGCCGAAAATAAGAAAAGTGTAAGGTTATCGCTCGTACATAAAATAACTATTATTTACGGATATCGGACCCAAAAATAATAGAATTAATATTTATCATTTTATCATGCCTGTAGACGTTTACATTGTTTTCCAATCTAGTATTATTTTATAGATGAGAGCTCGCCAGAATAAGTTAGTTTTTATTTTACGCGCTGTACCGGAACATGTTCTCCATTCGTTGTAACTCGACACTTCTCGACTCGACTCTTTACAATGTGCTATAAATTAAATTAGCAATATACGAGTAAATTATTGTTTCTTAAACAAATATATATTTCACGTTTGATAAATTGGCAAATCACGTTTGCAAAATAATTTCTTACAAATTTGTTTTTGGCGTAAGTCACCGACTAATGAATAATGTAATATCGTAGAAGTACAACTAACGGGACCTTCCTGTAGACATAGTGACCGGAGGATCTCGAGACAGGACAGGCGCCAGTATTTACACCATCGCCTGCCGTGTCGTGCCCGCGTACATGTACACATTCTGAAGACTTCATTACGTTTAAACAATTGATTGAGCTGGCGAACAAATAATGCAGGTTCGACTCGAGACGCGGAAAACAAAACAAAAAAAACACTACCCGTTAGATGTCGAGCGAATCGCTTTCGGGAGGGTGGCCAAACTAATCTTCTGAATTTTCTAGACGCCGCTAACGACTTCAACTATTAACATGATTTGGTGTCTGCCATATTTTCATTTCGATTTTGACACGACACTTTCAACATAAATTAAAAAAAAAATTAGTAAATGGATGATCAGAACTGGTGACCATTTTAAAATGTTCATAAAACACTTATTTTAATTCTAGGTAAACGGTGACAAACGCCACCTAATGATAATTCGAGATAACAATACCATTGCGGATACCAAGCCACCAGCTAGGCGCTGAGCCGTGCGTCTCCAAGAGTAGCGCTCAATAATCACCGACTGAATTGGAATACATCAAACTTTGAAGTTGTTAGTAAACACGCCAAACACCGAAGCTGTGCATGGTTGCGCTCTTTCGTTAATTCCAGGGGCAACTCATCTTCGAACGTTAATAAGTAGCAAACGAACAATTAGCATTCGATCAGCTTCGTAAAATATTTATTTGTCAAGGATTAATACCACCCACATTTTCCTGTTTGGCGGTTCGTTGCTCAGAGAAATATATACTGTAGGTTCTGCAAACAGTTTTTTTATTGGAATATTGCCAATTATACGCTCCCATCGCCCCCTAGTGGAGATTTAGTAAAGTGGAACTAACAATCCAAAAGCGACAACAACTGTAATCCCTGTTGAATGACAAAGTCGGCGCCATCTAGTGTCAAAACGCGGCGCCCGTATTTTTTCACCTCAGAGAAAGACATTTTGCAGGATTGCAACCTAGGCAACATTTTTACATAACCTTTTGTTGCGTTATCGATTTCTCCCGACAATTGCGCTATCAATTGAGCAGTCAATTGTCTGCCATTTCAAATGTCAAACGTAAAAAAATGCGTACGTCATTAAACGGAACGAATGACGCCAACAGGAAAAGAAAATATTTGCAAACAAAACTCGATAACATCAACATAATGTTACAATAGGCGATGTCGTTTCTTCTAACGAATATATCTCACCGAGTTAAAGCTCTATTGATTTTTCGTCGTTAAGAAAATAGAAGGAATAAAGTCTATGTTTTCTTTCGTAATAATCTGACTGAAAATGCAATAAGGTTGGGCTCAAAAACTTTTGAAGTGTTTGCAAACACGAAATCTGCAAAACTGACTGGCTTTACATAAAAATTGGTCAAATCGTGGAATTTCTAATTAATATCATTTTTTTTTGGAGATTCGTCTACAAATATGTTTGTTTACTGAATCAAAGCAGCTAATTAAAGATATAAAAGTCACAAAATAAAATTACCCAATAAAAGTTTCAAGTTCAACAGGATTTGTCGCAGGTTGGCGTTTTCCTATGTGAAACGCCACCTATCGGGAATTAACGGAAATCTGAATGTAAATGTAATAACAGCAATGCTCGCTAGAAGACGTTGGAGTTTAACAGAGGGGCGCCACTGGTAATTTTGCATTTCAGCTGTATCACGACCAGATCAGCTTAAACAGTCGGTCTTGACTCCGAACGTACATCCGGGAAAATTTTGCCTCCGCATAATTGAAGTTCCGAAGTCCGTCACCGCCGGTAGCAGCGGCGCGGCGGGCGGTATCACACGGATGGTGGCAGCACGAGATGCGCCGTGTCAAGGTCAAATCAAGGTGGGAGAGCATCACTGCGGGGGAGTCGAAGAGATGCTCTATCCAGTCTATCACGGACTCTGGGGCTAGCCTAACTTAACAATGCAGCTTGCTGTTGTTGGCGAAGCAAATGTTCGACCAAGACAAAGTGGAGGTTGTTCGGTACAGCTAATCACAAAATACGGCTAGGGGGACCTGGTATAACTGTTCCTGTCCGCGTTATGCTTAGCGTACAATAGATGGCGCTGTCTTTTGATGCACTTTGTCTTGCACTTTGACACTGGCTTTGCAAAAACGGCTCTGAAGCTGATATGCAGGCTCTGCACTGAATTTGCTTCAGAATTTTTCTGCGACGAAAAAAATCTATGAGCGCGCTGAACTTATGGGATGCACAAAACAATACCCTATGAAATACATACAAAATACGTGGCGCGGAACATCCTACGATGTGCGATAAGCTTTATACAAAAATTAAATGCAGTTTCACTTATCGCAACCAAGTGTATAAATAATTCGTTAGATACCAAAGAAATTGAATAAGGTTAAATGAAAAAGGGGTATTCCACCTCTTGCGTGGTATTTTTTTTTTGGGGGCATGTACAGTGCTGGTCAAAAATAAGTATAGACCAGACACTTTCGCAGCAAGTTTATGTCTTTGACATGAATAGCGATAGCAAAATAATTTTTACAGCATCAAATATAAATTTCTCAAGATTTTTATCTATGCCGCAAATCGGCATATGACCTTTCGGTCAGTTCCCGCAAATGTCAATTTGGCGTCAAGTATTTTTTTCGGCATCTCTTTTAAAGTCACGTAAATATATTGTTAAGCGAAGGTACGGAAAAGGAACGGAAAAGTTACAAGTTCCTTTTAATTTCTGTAGGAACGGAAACGGGTTCCTTTTTTCTGAGGAGGAACGAGAACTGGAACGGGTTCCTTTTCAAAAGAAACGAACCCAACACAACAATGAACTAGTGGTGGAGAACAAATACCGTTGATGCGGGGAAAATACCGTACTTCTTATTGGGCGCCAAACTGCCGTCGACACCCGCAGTCTAACCCACCAATATCTTTTCGGCCGATACTCTCCCGAGTCCCAATCGCCAAAAACGGATCTCAACTCTATCACGACCCCTTTTTGTTGACGTCTCGACACGCGCTCGCGGAATTCAAGATTGCGGCGAGCCGACGGAATGCTAATTCCGTTCACAGCCACTTCACCACGACACACCTGGGGGAAAGTCTCTCACTTTCTCCTCATTCCCCGTCCCCTTGACACCCTTTTATCCCTTTCACCCCCCCCTCCCCCCAAAAGCCACATCCATTCATGTCGCAGCAGTTATCTACCCCCCCCACACCCATCTGTCGATAAATACACAAGCAGTCGATGACGCGTGGGAATGCCGATGGGGGCGCTGACAGCAGAGCGGAAGTGATGTTTATTCGCTGGCTTATGCGATAGGCAAAGCCGAGCTGGGTCCAGCCAATCTACGGCGTGGCTTTCACTGATTTTTAGCTATTTTTGTTGCAGTAGAGCGTTTTGCTCATTAATCGTGAATGAATTAATTTTGAAATACGTATATTCGATCCATTTGAATTAAAAAAAATGTTGCACCTGGATTGCATTTTAATGAGATAAAATATTAATGTAATAAATAATATTCTATTGGTTCCCAGAAAAAAAGTAATTTTAAATTGGTAACTCTAAGGTGGGTCTAGATCTAAGGTATAGGGGTGGATCCTGCAGCCTGGCTATTTCAGATGCCAATCCCATTCCCTTCCCTTCCCTGCCCCTCACATATCTCCATAGAGACACGAGGGCACCCTCGTGTAAGTAATACTGAAGTGTACGGTAATTAAAAACTCGTGTAAGTAATACTGAAGTGTACGGTAATTAAAAACTCGTGTAAGTAATACTGAAGTGTACTAAGCACTACGGTAATTAAAAAAACAAAAAACAAAAAAAAATACAGGAAAACAATTGGGGAACTTGGAACCCTTCGCTTGTAAATTTAAACCTACAGAAAATCTCCGATTATTTAAAATATTTTCAGTATTAAAGAAATATTTCCGATAATAAAAAATAATAATATACAATTGCAAAATGTTCCCAAAGTATCCCAGACTGACGGAAGTGAGCAGCACGTTTAATAAAAAAATGCCATTACTCAGAAGAAAATATAGCTTATCCTCACTTGACCTGTTCTATTTATCAATTACCCTTACCATTCACCATTTACCGTTAACGATACATTTACTTTTTACATTACTTAACATTATTTACAATACATTACTTAACGATACATTAACATTTGCGTTTTAAGTATTAAATAAATTTTATTGGTTGGATCATCCAAGTCCCGGAACAATGGAAAATTTTCATTAAACAAAACTAACCAATTTAACAAACAAAACTAACCAATTGCGTTTTAAGTATTAAATAAATTTTATTGGTTGGATCATCCAAGTCCCGGAACAATGGAAAATTTTCAATAAACAAAACTAACCAATTTAATCTATAAAATAACATGTAGCATAATACCGTATTCAAAATTGCACCCTTTGGCTCCAACGCGAATATCGGAAAGGAGTGGTGGCTAAGGCACCGCAGAATACGATACCGGTACTTATTTTTATAAATTCCAAATTTAATTATTATAATTATAAATATATATATATATAAATATTTTAGCAGTTAGATTGCTAAATTACAAATTAGTTTGTATTTTAACAGTTTCCTATGTTACAATAGAAAGAAAACTGTTAAAATCCAAAGGAAATGTTTATCTACGACGCAATAGAAGGCAATAACATTATCAACATTTGTAAAAGCCACCATTGGCTCAGGCCTGCGGAGGAGAACGGCTCCGGTTTTGTCAATAACCACTCCCCGAGTGTCAGCTACTATGAAGCAACCGAGACTCCCCCTCCCCATCCTCCCCCACCCCCACCGAATATCACCGTTTACAGCGATGCAATAATGTCATCAATCTTCGTTCACGTGCGCCGCGCCAGCCGCTTCACACTGACGGACGCATTCGACACTAGCGACCCCTGTCGGCCGCAGCCGGTACTCAACGCTTATCGCTTAAACACACACAGAACCGGCGGGAGGCGCAACAATAAGCTCCATTGTCATATTTCCTTCTCGACGTCCGATATAATACGCGGACAATTTTTCCATTAGTTTCAGAAATTCGACGCCAGGTATAAAGGACGGCGCCGGCACCGCCTAAGACCTACCCGTCTCACCCCCTGAGTAGTGCCTCGTAAATCCACCGGAAAGTGTCACCCCACGTAAGATCTGATTTCAACAACAACGACTGAAGCCCAGATCAGACAGGGGGTGAAGACTAGAGCTGACGAGACTAAAAGCACAAAGGAGAGAAATTAGAACATGACCATGCAAAATATTATAATATGTCGTTTTGCAAACGAGATAACCCTAACCTTGCACCACGACTCGATTATTTGGGAAAATATTAAAATTAGGAAAACTTGCGCTCTCGATACACGTTTTTAATGTTACATACTTCTTCAGAGATTTCTCGCGTTAAAACCGTATTTGCCTGTGACACAGATCTAATAATTGAGCACGATATGAATAAGAAAATTTAACTGGCGTGCGATAGTTGAAATGGAGAGCGATTACGGTAAAAATTTAAATTGTATGGTGGAAAGATGTATTAATCAACTGGGGGGAAAAAATTAGGCATATTGGATAAAAATTTATTGTTTAAAAAAGTGGGCATTACTTTCTCATTGACATAACATTGACGCACATCATTAAAATCCCAACAGCCAAGTTCATTAATTTAATAAAATCTTAATTTATCAAAGATGGTTAAATGACTTTCGTGTCTATGATTCCTGTCAGGGACAAAAGGTCTCGAGAAGATATGACGAAATGGAGGGAGGGTGGGGGTTAGTTCGTCCATTCAGTCTACCGGACCGACCGCTGCCCTGCGCAGTGTGCAGTCTCCACTGCTAATACAGAGTGGAGAGGCTGGCAACTCAATGGTCAGTCTGTGATCAGCCGCCGACCACAATCCCATTAGCTAGGATACACTCATACAAATGTGGAAATGTCCTCCTCACCCGACCAGTGTCGGGTGGATGTGCGGTTTTGTGCTGGTCTCATTGCCGTCATCATTCATGTTCTACTCGGCTACGTCATTGATGCCACTGTTGGGAGAAGAGGGGGGGGAGTGGGGAGGGGGTTAATCCTTTCTTTCACACACGACACACGAATAGTTTCCAACTTACATACACATTCTGAAATGATTGAATTAATTTTGCGAACCGTTTGACCGTCCAGGAGAATTTGAAGCAAATGACGTAACTTAATAATTGTAGTACAAATATCTGAATATAGTAAAATCTCGTAACGTTTTCGGGAATCGACACATTCCATCGTCAGCGAGACGTTCTTGCCCCGTTCAAAGTGAAAATAAATAAAGTAAGCGTAAGATAAAAAATAAAGTGTAACCGTAGCCGTTAAAGTTTGGGCTTCCAAAAGCTAACTTATTTATTTATATATTTTACCAGTTGGACTGGCGAAATGGCCTTTTAAACATTCGCAATTACGTTACACTGATGATGGGATGTGGTGATTCCTGTACACGTTACGAGTCCAAGAAAGTTACATTATTTACACGAGGAGACACAATAACCTCCTGTAGTGCAGTGTCCGGAATAAAAAAAAATGTTAAAAATTACATTTTTCATTTACTTCAAATTCTTATGGATTATATGACAGTGGATAAGTTCGGGCTAAGTTTCAGGCGATTAGTTCGATAAATCCATTTCGTTTAATATCATTGTTGGAAGAAACTCAGAAAGGCGTTCCTCCCCAAAAGATCGATACCCTGAGGGAGTATCTTGCTAATGAAAGAGTCTTCATTTTAATTCGCAATTCAGTCCACGTAAATTATGTTAAAGGCCATTCCCAGCAATGGAAGGCTTCTTCCATTTGTCAGCAGTTTTTACAATTACATAGAATTCAACGTCTCGGACAGAGAATATAAAACATTAACAATTAACAATTAGCAAGCATGCCCTTCCACAACTGAATATTAGAAAACCTGTCTTTGATGTCGATGAGTTCGGACGTCTTATAAGTCAAAACGAATAGAGAAATGGGTTCGGTACAGCGCCGAAGAAGAAGACGAACTGAGTGTGGCAAAATCTCGAAATAGAACAAAAATATAGAATTAATTCAAACGACTAAAAAGTAGAAAGATAAAAACCTAGTATTATTGTATTTGGGATAGACATTAGTCATTCACAGTATGCCCATCCCAAGTACAATAATATTTTATTTTTCTACTTTTTTAGTCGTTTGATTTAATTCTATATTTTTCTCCTATTTCGAGATTTTGCCACTCTCAGTTCGTATTCTTTTTCGGCGCTGTACCGAACCCATTTCTCTATTCGTTAAGAAAAGCATTGTAATGGTCGAATTATTGGTGAAACAACTATTACGCCTAACTGAACCACATAGATAAACTAAATTTGTAACGAAATACAATTTGAAATTAATAACCTGAAATCCGAGTGATCGAAATATTCGTCCACGTAGTTTGGAAACTTGATTTTCTGGTTCTAATTCTTCAAAGATGAAGAGACCTTTGATGACAGACCAGTTGCCAAATTTCATGTAGTCAACACGAGACGTATCGAAATTAAAGAAAATGTCATAAACCTAAAGAACATTAAAAATAAACATTTTAATAAAAGTGCGTACCGATGGCTCAGTGGGCATGGCAACATCCAACGAAGCATTAATTTACAAGCATGCAAGTTAATTATTATAAAAATTAAGAGTATAGAGAAAACACAAACATTGTATTTTGAAAGTTCTCCCTCCATCGCTGTGACTTGAGTATTTGGGGAAATTGTTGTATTAATCGGAAACAATGGTAAGGATTGGGCTACGAATAACCAAGTGTGGTTGAAATTGAAAAGGCCAAGTTGGGTAGCCTTGAATAAAAAAAAATATATATCATCAACATTGTCATGATAATTAACAATCAACCTAATAAAAGCAAACCAATCTCTAGTACAAATCGTTTTAATACTTACACGTGTTACGATAAAGGCGGTGGATTCTTCCTCACCCATGACAACAAAATTTCTCCTATCATGTAATTCGATAGAATCCAATAAAATATTTACACGAAGATAATTGTCCTCAATGACAACGATGTCAGACTCGCCGCCCAGTAGATCATTCACATATGTCAACATAGCAGAAGAATCATAACCTACAGTACAAAATTAATCAAAAAAATAAAAGAACAACGTTAAACCCTAAGACATACTGGGGGTGGAGACGACTGAGTTGGCGGAACTCAAAGCACAAAGGGAAGGGAAATGGCAGCTGGAATAGCCAGGCTGCAGGATCCACCCCTAAACTCTGGACTCCATTATGGAAGCTCTGGGGTGTCGCCAGTACCCCAGGCTAACGAATAAACGAAAGCCTGCGCCGGGAATCGAACCCGGGACCGTCGGCTTCG
>JAUJYS010002006.1:0-15792 GCA_033995665.1 Melogona broelemanni
GTTTAAACTCTGTATGTTCTGTAGCCTGAAAAGCAACTGACGAAGCTTTGGAGTGTACGTGTACAAGGGTTGGACAAAATAATGGTAACATATCTGTTAGTTCACCTTATAGAGCCGTTTCCATTATATTGTCCATCTCCTGTATGTGTGTGTGCGGGGCGTGGGCTTAACGGCAGCCATCCGATGAAACCAGCTAGAACCGAATTTGGAATCTGCTTTTTAAAATTGCTGAGAGGATAAAATAGATACGGCTCGAATTTGAATATTGATGATGCGAAAAAGAAAGCCGGGGAGATTTAGCGGATTGAGAGTGAGGGGAGAGCGCATATGGTTCATCGGCTGTTAAAAGAGTGGAGTGTGAATCCCTGGGCTGAATGTTGAAGTGCTGAATGTGTGAATTCCGGGGTTGTTGTCTATGGAATTAAGTGTTGTCCTTGGAGTGCGCTGGGTGTCGGATGTTTACTTGAGGCCAGCGCCACCTATTGAGAGAAATAGATCGAACGAATAGAATATAACCGTGAGCTCAATGTCATTTTTCCCCCTTCAGAATCTCTATTTCTATTGTTCGCTTTTATTTTGCATGAATTTTGAATTTTATCGAATTTCGAAATCATATTATGCTATAGACACTCTTTGAAATACGGCGTACAAACGAATTTCCATAGATTTTGTTTAGTTTTCAATCAAATATCTCCCAGAATATGTAATTCCATTGTTCGTGTTTCTTTCATAGGAATCTTTAATAGGAAATTTTATTGAATTTGGCATTCGTATTTTGTTGAGTCACCATCCACATTTAATTCTTGTCTGACAATAATATAAGATTCCATTCAATTTCCAAAAAAAAGTCATTTGTCGGTAAGTTCGCTTAGACAATGATTTATTTTTCAGTCGTCGCCTTGGAGGACTAAAATACTCATTTTTTGTTTGGCAGTTTCGGGCAATAGTTTATTCAATTCCTAGTGCCGGTGGCGATTTTGTTTGAGTTATGAGCGATGAGTTAGGAGAATGGAAAAATTATTAATAGCTTTCAAGAGACATTTTTATTAGTTGTCGCTGTATAAATTGTTTCGCAGCAATAAATAATTTCACGTGTTGAAATTCAGGTTTCGCGAGTACGTAAGAATACACAAGGATATATCGTAAATTTTCGATACTATTGAGCTTCTTTCCAAAGCTCCTTATTTATGCTATTTAATTTTTCCGCATGAATTATAGGTTAGACAGTTCCATTATCGTTTAGTTGTCGCTGTGGTAATAAATTGCGGCCAAGGAATTGTTTCAGTTTATCGGAAATTTATTTTCACGCTTTCGCACGTTCTTGAAAGTGTTGATAAATTTGTGGAACTTCATTTTTTTAGTCCATTTTTTGCTCGACAGAATAATAAATTTGGCAATGACGTTTATTTATGCTGTGAGAACTCTAATACAAAAAAAAAAATAGATTTGAGCCGTTGAGTCTAATAAATAAATGCATGTTATTTATATGCATGAAGTTTGACATGCTTCTGTTTTTCTTTGTATATAGTTTAAAATCTCCCGAACATACTGAGGTGCACAAATTTCCCCAGGGATCGAACGTTCATCACGTTCATCCATGCTTAACACGCTGTGTCCTGAATATCTGGCTTGTCATGAAATATTTGGGAATTTTTATATTTTTTATTCCTGATCACTGCTGTAAATATCACTACAGGAGATTCTGTATCTCTTGCGTGTCGCTATGAGGGACACATTTTCACCATACCACAGGATCGAATAAACGAGAACCTGCGTCGGGACTCAAACCCGAGACCGACCGCACCGCAGTCTGTTGCAATACCGACAGGGCTAGACTGATCATACTCTTAACTGGACTATAAATACTTGCCTTTATCGATTCACGGCTAATATCATA
Source organism: Melogona broelemanni (assembly GCA_033995665.1). NCBI lineage: Eukaryota > Metazoa > Arthropoda > Diplopoda > Chordeumatida > Chordeumatidae > Melogona > Melogona broelemanni. The sequence goes on from JAUJYS010002006.1 coordinate 1,898, forward strand.
ATTTCCGACTTATTCATGTGCGAAGTATTATTTACGTTTAAGAGATAATTATGGCCGAATATGCGATATGCGGCGTACATAAATTCTTCCGTCCGAATCTCATTACCAAGTCGGTATAACGACTGTTTCGTTAATAATGCAATCCCGTCTACGTTTACGCGAGCCCAATTTGCTAAATCAATACCAAGTTAGATAATAATGCTTGCATGCCTGTTGGCGCCTATTCACAATGAAACCAATAGATACTGTGTCTGTATGCACCAATTATACCAACTCGCTATATGCTTTGTTTTGACGGTATGCTCGTAATAAATATTATGTTACAGACGCATCAACGCTTTCATTAAAGTGCAGACGATATGACATTCGAAAGCGTGTGGCGAAAGAGAAATCTACTGAATATGTATACGTACGTGTGAAGTGTCCACTTTATCTTAGGCTGCCATAACGAGAGGGACGGGGTCCGGTACAGGGCCGGGAAAAAGACTAACAGGGTTTTGGCAGAACCCTCTTAATGCAACAGAAAACGAATACAACTGAGGCCTAGGCTTAAGTAGCATAACGAAATACCAATCTACTGTTCAGGTGTGAACCGACAACTGATATATAGGATCGAATAAACGAAAGCCTGCGCCGGGAATCGAACCCAGGACCACCCGCTCAGTAGAATGATACCATACCCACAGAGCCACTGGGGTCCGGTTAGCCAGACTCTGTTCGTCTTACCCTTCGGCACTGCACCGGAACCCGTTTTCTTACCATCCAGTAAATATACCACATCGCACTAGCGCCATCTAGAGACAATACCTAATCTCTCCAGAACAGATCGCGCGATAGAACAGTATGTTGTGGCGTGCTAAATAAACCTCTATGTGGGTGTATGGTGGGAGGGATATGTGGACTGTATAATTTTAGCGGCTCATTTGAATACTTATTATAATATTACATGAGTAATGGCAACTGGGAATTATTGATTCGTAGTAATGAGGTTGCGGCACGGCACAGTGCGTGAGAATAGAAATAGCAAACGAGCAAAAACTGAATTGAACCTACATAATACTGAAAACTATCCAAATTAGAGGGTATAATGTGTATTACTTAATTTTCTGTGTTGTCGTGCACTAAAAATCTCGATGTCTTATTTTTGCTAAGTCAATGCTTTTTTGGGGCATTTTGAAATGCCCCAAAAAAGATTGATAATCTGCCGCTTTGAGTCTAGCCAACTCATCATCGATTTTGTTGCTTAGGTTTCGGGTGTATAGGTCAATACCTATAATAGTTTGCCTTTTAAATTTCCCAGTTTTTGGTAGTTGGTCAACAAATATTTATGAAAAATTGTTCAAAATCTTTGGTACATTAAACATCATCATATTTTTCTCTGATAAACTACATCGATTTTTTATTTTTAAGTTGTGCTGGTACAAAATTTTGAAGTTCCTTAAAACCAAAACCAAAACAAACTAAATACAAAATTAAAAAATCCGTTTAAAGCGAGATAATGTTCTTCAACGCAAAAATATAATTAACTATCTATCTGTTCTGGATTGAAGAAACACTGATTGTTAAATGAGATATAATATATTTTCGAAGATGGAATTGGCTTATTCCTAGCATTGCGTACTGCCTCAAGCAATTAAAATAACAGCTGCGCCTTCTGGTGGGTGCCGAGAATCCTCCTTATTGTTTAAAAGACGCCTGAAAACGGCTTCTACACCTTTTCCCAACTCTTTGACTAGACTCTATTAGCGGGTGATGGATTCTCGCCAATGTAAAAGCTATTTGCAAGTGAATAATTTCATTCGCCGCCATCAATTCCGGCTACGTTTTGCCACAGGTGGCACTAAGAACATCATAAATCAGATCCAATTCGATTTCTGTGCTAGAGCTTCCGTGTGGTATTCTCCAGTGGGTTGGAAACCGTTACAACATGGGGTTTTCAGTTCGCATCCAATTCTCTTCTTACATTAAAGCGACTTGCGAAGTACTTGGTTTAATTTGTCCTTTTTTAAAGTCCTTTTTAAAGCTTTGAAGCTCTCTCGGAAATTGTTCGGAAATTATTCTACCTGAAAGATTCGTTTAGGCCATACAAGTTTCGAAAAGTATGAAATATATTTTTAGGCGTGAATAAACTTTTTGTGGTTGGGAAAAGTCAAATTGCTAGAATTTTTTCATACTACCTTTTTTTTCCCAATCTTATTTATGAACATGAAGTTTTAGAAAATTGAATGGGAATCAAAGATGCGTACATTTTTTTAGAATCAAGTTTACCGTTTGTACGTAACGAGATGGCAATAATTTTTTTTTTTCGAAACGATCAGGCCTTTTTATTCGCTGTCGCAATTTTGCGAAATTAATTATAGGAGTACTTTTGTGCCGCCCTGCATCCGCTTGTAACGCGCGCTACACAAAGCTCCGCCCGAAAGCGGCTTTGTGTAAGGCACCGGAGCTTTTCAATTTAGCTACAGTCAGGCTGACTGGTTTATTCGTTTTTTTTTCATGGTGTGCCGCAGTGTGCTAGGGCTTTTAGAATCTCAAGGGGTACGAAAGTAATTTTTTTTTAAATCACCGTATCACTACAGGATTACTACCGTTCGTGTCGCTATGGCGGTATGTGAGGGGCAGAGAAGGGAAGGGAAGGGGAATTTTTTGTATTTCCCCCTATTTATGGTGAATGAAATAAAAGCATGTGGTCATGTGGTCGGTGGACGGCTGTTGTAAAACCTTAGGGTTGGCCTGCCGTAAACATGCTTCGACATGGGAACTTCAAAAAGGGGAATGGCAGCTGGTATAGCCAGGCTGCAGGATCCACCCCTAAGCTCTGGACTCCCTAACGGAAGCTCAGGGGTGGCACCAGTACCGCGGCTCGTCGAATAAAAGAGAGCCTCTGCCGGGAATCGTACCCTGGACCGTTCGGACTAGATAGCCGGACGGCTGATAAAGGGGTACGAAACGACGACAGAAAAAATTTGATGCAATGAATTTTGATGTCAAAAACCCCTATCTTATTTTATCTCTGAGATTTCTTTAGTTTACGCTATCGCTTACATTAGTGCGTCCAACCTGGACTTTTCGTTTCCATCTTTAGTACAATAAGGGCTAATGCAACTATCTGCTTGAAAACGATCGATTAATTGAGTGATTGTTCTAAGACCCCGCTGGACGAGAGACTGAGCGGCAAACTAAAGATAATTATGAATAAAGTGCTAGGGGCGTTCAATAAGTTTCAGGAACGATGTTAAATAAAAAAAGAGCGGCTTGATGGATTCTAACGAAATTCGTTTGTCATTAACGACCTTTTCATTCATGTAAAATATATGAAAATTGCGCGTTCTTTAAATTAAAAAAATAAACTCGGTATGCTTCGGCAAATGGAAGGCACAGGCTGAATGCCACTTCTATTTTTCCCTGACAAACTGGAAAATAGAAGTGGTATTTAACCTTTGCCTTCAATTTACCGAAGCATACAGAATTCATTTTTTTTTTGTCAAATAATGGCCAACGCGCAAGAATAAAAACAAGGATTTTTCCGAAATCAAACACAGTAAATTTAAACGACAAAGTGGATGAGGACGAGATAGTGGTTTAGCGTCGTTCAGTTGCCCGTTTTTAAAAATTTTAAAGGTTTTTTTTTTTGGAATATTTTTTCCCACGCTAACATAATATTTAAAGACTAGGTACAGAAAAATCAAGAGCTCAGTTTAAACATAAGTGGATTGAATGATTTCCAATGGATAATTAAGTGCGAAAGATGATCAGTGAAGTTAACGTCTAAAATAGAAATTCCGTCCACTCGAAAGCGCCACCTAGCGCAGACCGGACGATCAAATGTCAGAGAGGGGAGTGGGAGGGGTCGGTGGGTATTAAAATGGCGACAGTGACGAAAGCGATCTACCCTGCCTCCATCCGAGTAAATAGACATTGGAGAAAGTATAAATACACGCGGGTTTATATTACGAAATCCGGTTTGCCGATGCCGGTCACGTATTTGCTATGCGGTCGCCCGTTACTCTGATTTTGCTCCTCGCCTCATGAATAAACAGGGGTTGGACAAAATAATAGAAACAGTTCTGCCTGTGCGCCATAGAGAGCTGTTTACATTGTTTTGTCCAACCCCTGTTTGCTCGGAGTGGTCACTTTTTTAGGTTGCTTTATCACACTGATCCAATGAAGCGACGACCTAATAAAGTGATCACGACGACAAAAATCGAGAATGGCATTTAAGCGTCATCGGCACGGCGCATGAGCCTATCTATTGAATAGCATTAGCGGGCGGTATAAATTTGCTCGCGCAGGAGTGACTGGCTAGTCTAGTGAGAAAATGAGAACATTTTGTTTTCGTTCTATTGCTTGTTAGGTAGAAATATTTGTATCTTAAGCTGTACATCAGCGCTAAAGAGGCGCTAGACGCCTTTTTATTTTTCCAAGCGCATTGTTCCATTCTTATTACATAAAAAAAAAATGATTTTCGAAGCTGGAAAAGCGGATAACAATATGTTTGTGACGATTCACGACGAAGTTTCCTTTGTTACCATATTTCCCTCCAGTTAGTTATTGTTTGGCAACCGATAATTTTTATTAGTGAAATTGATGACTCGCAAGGGAGCAGTATTCCGCGTTTTAACTTTCCATTAATATTTTCATTATACGAAGCTAGACCCATAGACTTCGGTTTCTTTTACCTAAACCAAGGACTGGTGTGGTTGATGCATCGCTACATTGTAGCCCGAAATGGGCTATATAATTTATCGCTGCATTACCTCTTTTATTGCAGAAGCCACGCGCAGCTAGCTCGGTTTTTACTTTTTACGCCCGGCGTTTCCACAAACTCATAAATGGTTACGTTCTAAATTCGAATTATTGAGGCAGAAAATCAAAACTCCTACGCTAACAATACCCCCTGAAATACCTATCCCTCCTTTGGTGCTGTGTACCGTATGTGGCGTTTATTCCACAATTGTGAAAGTGAAGCTCAATTTTCCATTAGGTTTGAGTTGCGGGGGAAAATAGAGATTTCTATTACTGCTCAGATTTTTTTTATTGTTCAAGTGTTTCGTCTCTAATTTCGTATTTTCGAATTGATATCGACGAATAAGCAGTTTAGAGAGCGTTTATTACTCATATGAGGGTGGTTCATAAAAAACATCCCCGCCTAAATTTTGTTGTATTTTCATTAATATTTAATTAAGTCGTTTGGAACTTTTTTTACAAGTATACTAATAATGTACCAGCATTTTCTCTATTTTACTTTTTTCACAAATTATTACCTTTTGCTTCATTTCATACACGCTGAAAGTCACGCGCGCTATTTGTCAACTTGCGCACCAATAACGTGCGGAACAGCAAGTTAGAGTGCAAATCTAAGAGAATCGATTGCAATCACATTGTTCAAAACGATAAATTTAATATTTAAAACAAACATTTAAGGAATTTAACAGACATTTGTTCGCGGAATACTAAAACAAAATTTTAGTCTGAAATTCTCCAAAGCGAATGCAATGCAATTAATTGCAAACAATATCGCATTTATGCATTTTTATTTGCAAACAATATTGCATTTATGCATTTTTATTTGCAATTGTCCGAACCGGGAGTCGATCCCAAGATCGCCGCACACATGGCTTATGCGCTGCCGCTGAGCTGCCACTGAGCTGCCGACGGTCGCACCAAATCGCACGGAACAGTGCAAACTCACGGCTTTATTTGTAAATCGTTACGTAAGGTCACTGCGCATTCAACCACAGGTGGTATAACTACCAGCCTCTTTCGGCTCGGTTCGTCTTTCCACGGCCTACTTGTTGGTCGCAAAAATCTGCCAACTCACGCCGACGCCTTCAATCCCATCTCGTGTTCTCAACACACCCCCTTTCTCTTTGGTCCCCTCCTTCTCCTCCTTCCCTCTATCCATTATTTAAGTCGCGAATGGACGGATCCTAGATTCTATAGCCCCACCCACCTTTTCAATGACGTTTTCGCCATTCGGAGGCAAAGGAGGACTAACCCTTTTTTTTTTCGCTCGTTTCAGGGCCATTTTTAGAGAGAAAAACGCCCTGGGCAATTTATTGTTGCCGAATACTGTAGTTGGTAATAGGGCAGGGGATAATGTATCTCTTGTATTGCTTTTGGTTTGCTTAAGGGCAACATTTTTATCAGTACCCCGGGATCGAATAAACGAAAGCCTGCGCCTGGAATCGAACCCTTGGACCACCGCACCGCAGCCGGTTGCAATACTTCATTTCTTTTATAGAATGGCTATTTTATGCAGAGTAGGTTATGTTTTTTGAACACTTCTAGTTAATAGCTTGAAGGCGGAGACCAACGGCTCCTACAACAATCATCCTTCAATACTTCTAGTTAAATAACTCTCCCAATAAACATATATATATTGTTTATATTAATTGAAAAATTATGGGAAGGTTCAAAATTATTTCAATTATTTTTTAATTCTAAGTTGATTTTACTTTCTGTGTCTGTTGTCATTTTGGCTTTTTTTTCATTTATTTTTTATTATTATATTCCCATAATTCCTGGATAAAACGAGGGGAGAAGCGAGTTCCAGTACTGCACCAAAAAATAAATTTGTAACGTTCAATGTTTTAACATCAACATTTTTCACATTAAATTTCTAATATTCTGCTGTTGGCTCTCATGCTTGCCACCCTTAACCTTTCATATTTTTTGTACTACTTTGTAGACTTCGAATACTATTGTATAATTCCTAGGTAGTTTCATAAATTTCTTAAAGTTATTTGCATTTCCAAATGTAATTAGCTGAAATGCGCCGTACATAATCTTTAATTACATATTATTCATTCACAAATGGAAAATGTTTCTAACGCAACGCGCCTTAGTGCTGTCCACAATAAATCCTTTCAAATTTTCGAAAATTGGTATATAATTTAACCCTGGGCCGAAGCCCCGCCAGACTTGTCCCGTCGTCGCCATCTTCGATTTAGTACGTCAACCCAGCGTCGTTTACGACGCGGCAGTATCTCTTTAATATTCGCCCCGAATATATGGGGGAGCCATGGATCGTTTGTGTGTTGTGTAGGTGTACTTTAAGTGTGTGCCGATGCGCATGTCTATACGGGGGCGGCGGGGTGGGGTGATAGCTTCCCCCCATAAGTCTTTCATTTTCGCTCCAATGTACAGGGCTGGACATAATAATGAAAACACATTTGCTTGTGTACCCTATATAACTGTTTCTATTATTTTGTCCACTCCATGTATGTATACGTGTACGGGTCCTGCTATGCATATCGGGGACCCGCGCTTGTGAACTGTGCTTGGCGGTTGGACGAAGAAGCCGCTGCCACTGCGTTGGCCCCGGACTTTATCGCTCGCTTATGCCGTCGCAAGCTCCTACCGCAGATCATCGCGAATACGCTCATCAACGTGTATAGACTGCCGTTTGTAAGCCACGCATTATCAAATGATCTGGCGTTATTAAACCTGTATCTTCATTGGGGATCCAATTTCGCCAACTAAGAGTTAATTTCGTCTTCTAAAATTGCGATGATGCATTCATGATCGAACTTTTCGATGGGTGATTTCTACACTGTGTATATTGCATAATTCGACAGAGAAACCAATATCGAATCACGAATGACTCAGTACCAAAATTGGTATACAGAGTGTACAGTGAATGATTCACTAATGCCAGTATATGCTCAAACAAAATAAGCACCGACAAATCAGTATTATGCTAGAAAATAGACGGTAGGTCTCCTTCTTAAGCTTTATATCAGATGCATGTCAAACATAGACTATCGCGCTGGGAGAAATTAAATTTTCTTAGCAAATCATATATTTTATTTAGTGAAGCTACACATATTGACACTCTATTCTTGTCTATGGAATATTTATTGCGTTAAAGCCGGTTCTGTGGCGCGGGAGATAGAAAACGCAGGAGGAGCTCGAGCTCTGCGTTTCGAGCGATAGTTGTGCCGAATCCAAAAGCTCTTTCAATCGCTCGACTTCTCTTGTGTTGTTGATACTGCGGGGGAGGCAAGGGGGGGGGGTCACATTCACTCCCCGTCCGTCGTCTCTCGCCTATTTTCGCGATGAAAACCTATCTTTCTTCTCTCGTCGTGTTACCTGCAGATGTCTGCAGCCCTGTACATCCATCCCGTTCTCCTATTGACAGCAGAGAGGAAAATGAGTATCCCGATAACATTTTCACTCGTTTTTGCGAGCATGCCAAGAATAGCTTGCGACTGATTCGCTTCGATTGCGACTAATCGATTTGTGGTGATATTCAGTCTGGACCTGGGTGCGTGCACCTTGATGCGACTAGTATCTACAAAAATGACCAGTATTATGAAAATAAATTATAAATATTATAAAAATATAAAAGTAATACGCAAACACTTATAGCTTAGGGCTTATTTGATGCGGGCGTCCTCATCACATAGTTAGGTAAGTTTCTTTTGAAAATAAATCAATGACATATGGCAACGTGGTTCGGTACAGCGCCGAAATAAAGACGAACAGAGTCTGGCGAACTAATCTGTATATTATGTACGTACCAGAGGCTCAGTGGATATGGCAACAGTCCAAAGAGCGGGTGTTCTCTAGTTCGATTCCTGGCGCAGGTTTTCCTTTATTCTATCCTGGGGTACTGGTGAAAATGTGTTCTTCACATATATAACCTAGGCAACATGAAGGGTGCAGAATCTATTGCAGTGATATCCACAAAATAATTATCTGGCGAACTCTGGCGAAAAGGAACTCGTCGAAAGTTCCTCAAAATATGAAAAATGAGCCGTTCTAACCTAGATCCTAGAATATATAACCTCATACCTAGCTCTTATGCATTATGCTAAGTCGTTTTCGTGATACTTTGCTTGTTATTCGTGGTCTTAACCAATATAAATCAAATCTGCTGGAAGCTCTTTACAAGTGGGAGCCCCGTGCAAACGCTGTACCGCAGTGTACTGGTGCTGTCGGTGATTGCCTGAGCTTTTTGCAAGTCTGGCCTCGTGCGAAGGCTGTACCGCAGTGCAAAGGTGTTGTCGGTGATTGCCCGCCAGCAAGGGGAAGCGTTATCCTCCGCACCGTCGTCTTGAACGCGTTGGAGCGCTCTCTCTGCGCGGCGTGTCAAGCGAGGCGAAAGAGCGTGGCGGGCCCGGCAGTTCGACCGGAAATTCGCTTCGCCTGACACGGCTGACATTGGGGGCTCGCAGTATCAGGCGACGCTGGTGGTGGTAATGCGGGAAAATAGGTTTTTGTGGGCGGGCACATGGAAAGAGAAATCCCGTCGAGGCAAGAAGATGAAAGAAGCCTTTTTCCCCGAACAGACCCGGCGCCATCGCTCAATGTTAGTCCCACCAGATATTGAATAGCTTTTCCCCGCTTTAACCGTTGGTAGTACTGTCGGCTCGTGTGGGTCTTGCTCCTCGTATTTTTGACGTAGAACTACGTCTTCATTTTCAATTCAGAGTTAACTGGATAATTTTTCGGGGATACTTTTTAGAAGTTGGTTTAATTTGCGTGACATGCAAAATTTGAATTGCTACCCCGTCCAAATTTAACATACAAAATATACTCCTGCTGGCGGGATTTTGGGGAATTGACTTACTCGGGAAATTGACTACAATTCCGGGACCTTCTCCACTCAGCTTTAGTCGCTCAGTTCCTGAGTGCACGGTACATCTAGTTTGCATTCGAGTGTCGCGTCTCTCTATGCAGAAAGAAAATGATAACTGAGTCAAATTATTGTCTTTATTCAAATTAGAATCAATTTATCCGTTCTGCACTGCTTAATGTAGTTATACGTCATGTGTGCGGGCACAGTTCAACTTTCCCCTGCCTACTTTTTTATTATGGATTTTTCGCCGTGAAGAGAGCTATCGCGTGCGCACGTTCGCTCCGGTGTATGTGTGTGGATTTTTCATGCATTTGTAATGGAGCGATTTTTATGGTGTTGGGCGAGAGAGAGAGGTTGGTTACCTGACTCGGTGGGGGTGTTGAGGTGAGGTTCGCGAAAGAAACTAGTTTGTCAATCGTGTTTAAGAAGAATCCGTTTCTTTGCGTCTTGGCGAGTGCTCGATGATTGTACGATCCTTATAGCTCAGTGATGATCTGATGACTGATGCGTGTGTGGTTCCGGGTTCGATTCCCAGTGCAGGTTCTCGTTTATTCGATCCTGGGGTACTGGAAAAATGTGCTGTTCACATATTGCCTAACCCTTTCGCTCCTATAGGGACAACAGGTGTCCCACTGAGTTTGACCTTTGACTAAAAATATTAAACTTGGACCTAGAATTTTTTTAATAATTTATTATTGTAGCTTAGGTCCTTACCAATAACGTTTATTTGAAAAAAAATTAATTTAAAATTTAAGATAAATTAAAAAAAAATAATAATAATAAAATAAAAAAATAATGAAAAAATAAATAAATAAATAATTATAATATGAATAATTAATATTAATTGAATAATAAATTTTCCCGGAAACAGATCTAAAGGCAATATACCGATTTGCTGACAGTAAGTAGTTCCGCTATCAACACCCTTTGGAAAATTGTACTTATATAAAATTAAAGATTATGGCAGAAAGAATCCCCTTTACACAGAAAAGGAAACCCGTTCCAGTTCCTTAAAAATAGGAAGCAAATCCCGTTCTAGTTTCACAAAAATTAAAAGGAACCTGGGCGTTCCTAAGTTCCTCAAAAATAAACCAGTTCCTAGGAATTGTACTTTTCCGTTGCATTCATACCCAACACTGGCGGGCTGGCGAGCCTACGCCAGATGGTTCAGAGCTGTATTAATAGTACACGGGTTTTCTCTTTACACGCCAACAGCTTTTTTAGTGCACCGAGTCAATTGGCGCACCGGTCACAGCTTGCTTAGTGCCGCCTGTCAACGAAAGAGAGCCGCCTATCTCGAATTCCATCCAGGAGCGTCGAGGTTCGAGGTGCGAGAAATCGTTGGAGGGATGGGGGAAGGGGAGGAGGGACGGAGATGAACCGAGCGAGCTGGGTTGGAGGTATGGCCGCCGTATCTTATCTTGACAGCTTCTCCCGTTGACCGGGGGTTGGGTCGGAATCGGCGGGTCGGGGGGTTAGAATGACCGTTCGCTGATGGAGGGCTGGCGTATTTGCGAAGCAGTGCTGTCAGCCTACAAATCCTAATAACCGATTTTACTTGTGTTGTGCACGCTATATGAGGCGTACGCTAACCTTGCCTAACATATTGTTTAATTTTAAATAATTCAATAGCATACACTGATACTCGCTGTTGTGTGCCGCATATTTATATTTATTTATTTTTATTCTGGAAATTTCAATCACTGTAGTGAAAATCACTGCAGGAGATTCTGTACCAATCGTGCGGAGCCCCTAAGAGGCTAAAAATTGTAATGGCGGAGCCCCATTTAATACAAGTTACTGGCGTTTGGATACAAGTTAATGACGTCCAGGAGTAGCCTCGAAGCCCCTGGGAAATGCTCACGGAGCCCCAAGGGCTCCGCGGAGCACAGTTTGGGAAACGAGGGCCTAGGCTATTGCCTAGTTGTGAAAGGCACATTTTTACCAGTACTCCAGGATCCAATAAACGAAAGCCTGCGCCGGGAATCGAACCCGGGACCACCCGACCAGTAGTCAGTTGCCATACCCACTGAGCATCGGTACATATAATATATTTTTACATATAATACATATTCAATACAACTTTAATCCCCGGTTAACAGTTTAAAATGTTTGTCCAGTGCCCAAACCTATCGATGCCATCGCCATCGATTGATGCGAAATGGGATTATGCGGTGCCAACAGGGGGCGCTGTTATCGTTTTTCTTCAAAATGTTCACGGCATGTGTTCTTTAGCTTAACCGATGGGCAGTGACCTAAGCCATGCCTGTGGCAGGTAATCGATGGAGCCACGGGAATGGGCTAAATTAACCCTTCGCTGTATTCACTATTGATCGATGTCGCCTTTATTTTCCTTCGTTATCTTTGCGGCCGGATTCCTAGGTTCGCTGTCCACTATATTCTAGAGTATGTTTATCACAGAGACTCGTAAACAATTCAAAACATTCGTATGCACACATTTGTCAAAATGATGCGATTGAAGATGATAGAAAGTCTCAAATGTTTGACTAGCAGTTAACGCCAAATCACGTGGGGATATGACAATCTTTATTCCTCTTTATCGAGAATTTCGGTTTTTTTTTATGTTTGTTTTTTTGCTGTCCTGTTTGTTTCGATCTATTTTGATTAAATTATTTTATGCAGCCTTATAAAAATTAGGTTTAATTCAGTAAAACTCAGTAAATTATGCTACTATTCAGTAAAACTCAGTAAATTATGGTACTATTCAGTAAAACTAATTTTTGATATTGGGAAAATCAATTTTTATAAACGCTATAAATTAGGAATTACAAGGTAAAAAAAGGGGGGAAAAATCCACGGATTGTCTTGCCGGTTATATTCTAAATGATTCAGTACAATGACGTTAAAAATAAATACACAAGGATGTACCCTCATAACTTTAAATGCATAATTTCTTTCCACACGATATAGAATAATATTATTTTAACAAACTGCGTTATTGAATTTTTTTTTATCGCGGCCACATTTATTACACTGTAGGCAAGACTATTTCATATATTTTCCAGGAGTGCCAGGATTTTTTATGTACCCTAAAATCAGGATAATAACCAATTTCCCAGCGCCCTCCAAGGTGTCGGCGATAATGTAATGAGCATCTGGGCATAACACAGACCAAGCGAGAGTTCCCGTTTGCTAAAAACCAATGGGAAGAGGCTTTGGGAAAAGTCGTCCAAAGTTCTGGACAAACTTCCAGCAGTACACTGAATATGGTTATGTGTAAATTGAAGCCACCATCCTATCTAAATGGCTACTGCTGTACTTTGAAACACGTCAAAAAGCGATAGATAGGAAATTTTCGATATGGAAATGGTGGCTTGGTTAACGTTTAAAGCATTACGAACAAGATATGTTGTTTATATTGATGTGTGGCATTGGAATATCGACTGTTCGGACAGATCGCAATCTTAAGATGTGATATTCGTAATTTAAAATGCGTATTTGTTATATTTATTTAGTTTTGACAATTTTCTGTTACATTTTTGATAAAATTGGAATTAGATTTTGATTCGACAATTCGACTTTACTAGTCGAAAATTGTTATCTGATGAGCGATTATATTGGTCTACATGACAAAGTCAGGTAAATTAAGGTTTGTCTATAATTTTACAAAAAAAAATACATTATTTACGAGTGACTATGATTATGCAGTTTTTGCAAAGTTTTTTTTCCCCTACTGTTCATCTCAAAGTCCACTAGGGGACGACCTGGTAGCTTAGTGGGCTTCTGACCTTAGGTAAGGATCTCTAACGTGTACCCTACAACAACATACAGACACGGGTCCCACGGCTTTTTTTCTTTTCTAAAGTTTGACACATGTTCTCGCAGGAAAAATTGTGGCGGTCTCTGTTGGAATTTTTTTTTATCACACCCTAAATCTGGGCTCAGATTATTTATTGTCTTAAAATAAGGCGAATCGGTTTGCAGTGACACATCACACTCTCCGCGCTCTTATCGATTTTATTTCGTTATGGGTTCGTTGGGTCGTCACAATGTATTTCTCCCGAGCCCTTGTGTCCAGTGGTGAGACAGTAGCACGACTCGCCGAGGCGTGCCTTATACCTTCTGCTTAATTGAACGCTCACAACCCCACGAACGCCCGGGCCCGCCGCCGCCGCCGCCCGTGAGTTACGGGGTTCGGCGGAATGTCCGTTAGTAATTGGCTGTCGTCGCCGTTTGTTCGGGATACATCAAATTCGGTTTTATTGTTGACGTGCGACAGGATACTGGGCCCCGGAGAATCAGTCGCGGTTATTTTTTTCATTATAAGAGGAGTTACGAAGAGCTACGG
>JAUJYS010002007.1:0-15789 GCA_033995665.1 Melogona broelemanni
TTAGGCCTAAAACAGTGGTTTAAAAAACGTTATAATTACGTACATGCTGCTAGACACAGCAGGTAACGTAGGTGATTCAATCACCTCGTATATTTTTATTAAAATACAAGTCCACTGCAACTGTTGCCGGAACTCGTTTACTTTACCAATATTATAACAATAGCCTACTTTTAAATTATTTCTAAGAAATGATTTTTGTTTGCAAAATACACTCATGCTTGTCTCGTGCACGGCCTTCAATGGTTTTTCTTAACAGTATTTTATTTTCTTTCTTGCATGCACTCTAGCTGTAATTGCCATTGCTACAGTTATTATTTACTAATTATGTTTCTTTTTAATTTATAGGAGGCATCATACTTCATTGGAACATTAATTTGATATAAACAATGACAAAACTTCAATTGAATTTGGACACCCCCTGAATTACATTTGAATTGGAAATTTATATGACAGGTAAGCAGATGCAATTATATACTTGTTCAACGCACGTTATTATAAATGTGAATTGTAGCAGGCCTTACGATCGCACAGAAATAATCCTTTGGTTCGTCATCAATAAAAAAACCATTAAATTACAGAACGAAAAAAACCTCGAAAAAAGTGATAACACAAAAACAAACTTCTCATTTGTTTCATCATTTAAAAATTGCTGAATTAACATACCATATTTAATGTAAGAATCAATCTGGAATAAAAAAAAAATGCTTTGGCTCCCTGTTTGATACAAATAAAGTTGATAATCACTTAACAATATGGAAAATGCCATCAAGATGTACTTGAACAATATACTAATGCCATCAACTTCTGCGTCTGGGAACGTTAAGCATTATGGCTAAGAATTTGCTCTCAGATACACGCGATGATGCCAAAAAGTTCCAAAAATATGACGACAAAAGTGGGCGATGCTTTCCGAGAATGCCTCTTTTCATTTGCATGTGCTTTATGCTCAACCGCGGGTATTCACCCGTGCATTGTAACTCAGTTGCGTCATTGTTTACGGTGTCGTGATGAAATTTCCCTAATCTGATTTCGACTCTGCTTCGCATGCTTCACAGTCGCTGCAACCGCTCGTATTACTGAACCACCGTAGTCCCGGGCACTCTAAAAAATATATTTCAGTATTTTTTTTAGACACGTTAAACAAGATTTCAATCAGAGTTATGCGCTAAACAGAAATGATAATGATATAACGAACCGTTCAACCAAAACACTAATACCCATCGTCAACATTCATGATAATTTAAAGCAAATAAAAAATCTTAACTCATATTCCTTCGCCAGCTCGCAATTAAGGGCTAT
Organism: Melogona broelemanni; assembly: GCA_033995665.1. NCBI lineage: Eukaryota > Metazoa > Arthropoda > Diplopoda > Chordeumatida > Chordeumatidae > Melogona > Melogona broelemanni. Next base: position 1,300 of record JAUJYS010002007.1, read on the forward strand.
TTGCGCCTGTCCAAATTGAAAATAAATATCTTATTGCCGTTGGAGGCTCAAACTTTTTACCGAAAGCAGGGTTAGATGCATCCCAAAATGGTGAATACAATCCGCAACTTTGCGGTTAGTGTGAAGGTAGAATACAGATTCTATCGTGTGATTCAATTTTGGCCGCCGATCTCAGGAGCATATTCGCTGGTGAACGAGTGCTTAGTTTGGTGCTTCGCTGCACTAATGTCTATCTGATGGATGGCTTGCATTTTGTACGTAAATACTGAAAGAATTTCGCTTTTAAAATTGCGTCTTTTACAATAAGTATTGCGCAAGAACGTTCCGCGCCATTTGTCTTTTTTTCCAGGAAATTATGTTAACGGCCCGGTTTGTTGCGTGCATGTACTGGTCTGTATGCAGGTACAAGAAATTTATTGTAAGTGTCGAATATGCAAATGCGGAATTAAGGAACTATCTCGCGAAAAACATTACTTCCCAAATGTAGTAAAACGTGAGGGTAAGAAAGAAGACTGACTCGACATCTTTGACGATGTTACAAGAAGCTTCCCAAGATGCAGTCGATGCCACCACTGAGAAAAGCCAGCACCGTTCACACATGCTTTCCTATCTGAATATATTAAATTTCTTAAGTACATAACGTAGGTCTAACAAATCACAAGATATGTCCACGTATCCTAATCGGATTGCCGCGTACTATACTGGGGAAACGTTGGAGATTCAACTACAAAAATCCATGCAGAATCAGAAACTAGAAAACATAGAAATTGCTATAAACTAATAACTAATATCGATTTAACTTGTTAAACTAATATCGATTATGGAATTAGAAACAGATGGACTTAAGTAGATTGTTTCAAGTCTTTGAAGATGAATGCCGGCTTACTTCTCAGTTTAATTAATTGGCTTATGTGGTAAACAGATTATTACCATCAATTCTGAGTTTTTCCGTAACAACCGAAAGTGTGTATAACCTGCTTTAGCAACGGATAGACAAAAGTTTTCTTTTACGACGTAAAATTAAACATGGGCATTAATAGTTAATCCCCATTATTTCACCAAAGAAAATGTAATTGGAAAAGTGATTAGCTTTGCGTCCCTTCGTAGAAATGCGAATAAATTATTTATTTACAACGGTCATGGTGAAGACAAAAGAGCGCAGCGTTTCAGTACTGATGATCTCCGCTATCAATTTAAGTGCCTAGTTACGCGCATTCCTAAAACGAAATTGGTGACAGCGTTTAGCTCTCTCTACTCGTTGTAACAGAAGGGATTTGGGTCTTCTTTTGCCAAATAAGAAAAAAAGAGGAGCAGTATAAGCCATTAGTGTACATGGGCTAGCTTCAGGAGGCAGCCTATCTCGCGTGTTTTGTTTTATTTTTTTTTTACGTCGAGGGCATGGCACTCGACAGAAAAAGTTTATAGAAATGTAAGCGCCATAAACGTTGAACATAATAAACAAGACAAAAACAGAATCCGTGTTCGAATGCATGTGGTAGCGATGCACAGTTACGCGTTTGTGACTTTAATTTTTAAATGTACGATACGGTATCGCCTTTGATTCATAATTATTATATTATCTCTCCGTAAACAGAAACAATGACTCATGTTAATGATATAACGAAGCTGATCAAATCTTAAAAAAAACGATCGTAACGACATCGTAAACATCACTCATCATCCATTACAATATGTGTTTTCTATCTCAATAAAAAACCTCAATGCTAAAATTGTAATTTCACATTGTTTTTATTTCATTTGTGTTTGATGAGTTTACTGATTCAATGGGTTCATTGATTGATTCAAGTGAATAATAGTTTATTTACGAGGTTACGTACGCAGGTAGTGACCTAAAATACCAAATCGTTTGATAAACAAACGATGACATCACTTTTATTAATGCGCAAACAGTCGGCTATTAAAATTATTTGAAATCACAAAATTTCATTAACGAGATCAATCGATGAAAGAGTTGAATGGTTGACCTTTTGACCACAATGATAACTTGATTGTTTTGAATATCAAGCCTGACAGAAAAAAAATTAACTGAATTTGAAGCCTTGAGGTCCGAACTTAATTTACGCGTTCCTCGTTTCGATACGCTGTACTACGCCCATTAAAATCATTTTAATTAAACAGATGTGTCAAATTCATTTCAGCGTAGCAGCCTGACAATAGTTGATTTAATGTAACTTTTTTTATTAATACATTCCGCAGTATGCTGGGCTACATCCAAAATATGGCTTTAGCTTTTTTTATACACATCAGGAATGTTCATTAGGCATACACAATGTTGCAAACCCTGGTGATAATAACCGTAAATTCCCAATATCGTAGACAAATTCATGAATGATTATACGATTAATAACGCATTTATTACATTTCAATCCTGTATGGACGCGATTAACATTTTGACACCGTAGCAGCGCCATTGATGGCACAGTAGACCGCAACTGGGTTTTAGCGTGCTGCCTTCGATGCGGGATTATACATGTATTAAACAATGTTGACGCGTCTGTCAACATTTAATAAATGTTTATTCTGTCCCATGTTTCAACGGTTTCTTCTATCGGTAGGCGCGAAGCAAACAATCGAATGCTCTTTCCAAAAACCCCTGTAGCACCCCCTTTTGCCGGAAGGAATCTAGGCAAAATATTCAAATGAATGGCAAATGATTATTCGTAGTAATATTGATAGATTGGCACGGCAACACTTTACCTTACGTGGTAACCAATACCAAATTATTTTATCTGTTCAGCTATTTCTTTATTATTATGTGCATTACTGTTCCATAATTATTTTTGATAACGCATTTTTTATAAAACAAAAAGCTGATGTTTCTATACAATGTTTATGCATTATTCATTACATGAGATGCAGTACTGTGTAACAATACTATCATGTAATAGTATCAATTTCTAGGGTATGGAAAAAATATATTTACAAACGACTTTCAGGACACAGAATTCGAAAAGCTGCATCGAAATAGCTAATACGTTCAGAAACAAATATAAATAGATATACCATATTGCAGGCATATCCCTCAACAATGAAAAAATACCCGAATATATCTGTCCAACCATATAAAAACCAGGAAACCAAAAATACCAGGAACTGATGTCAAAATAGAGATTGATGTTTTCATTAAATTACATTGCATTTTTTCAAGTAGTCCAATCTTCAAATTATTTATTGCTTGGTAAAATTATGGACTAGTTAGTGCATAATACTGTTTTTCTTACAAACCAATTGCAAAACCAATATTTCGTTATTGAGCAAACAAATTTATTATAAAAATAAAAGAGTAGGAGCAATTTATTTCTAATAGTTTTTTTTATTTGCTCGTCCATGCGTTAGTGTTATTACTGCTTGACAAAACATATACACATGTACATTATCTCAATTTTATGAAATATTGCGATATAAAAATTTCGAGCAAATAAATTACTTGCCAAATCTGTTATGGCACGATAAGCATGAAAGCAATTTATTTCCGATATATTTGAAAACAATTCGCTCGGATACGTCCTCGTGGATGCACATACGAGGGTTTATTTTCATGTTTTTTTTTTTCTATATTTGAAGTGATACCTGTTGTAATCAGACGACAAACAGGGATTGCCAAATGCCCTCACTGCCAGATTAATCCGAAATCGTGTGCACTTTCCGTGACGTGAGAGCAAATTCGTGTGCATACTATGCGTACACGTATTTGCTCTTACACATTTTTTTAAATTTATAGATAAACTAACTGTACGGTGTGTGTTTCTAACGCACTATTTTAAAATTATCAAAGGTAAACGGCACACAATATTTGTTTAGCACCATTTGTTACTCGAGCACTTTGGTCTTGAATAAACAAAGCAGTGCGAATTGCGTTTTCAAACGTTGCCAGAATACATATACCGGTACACAACTTATAGTACTTTTACGCGTTTACATATAAGCAAAATATAACTTATCGATTTGCATAACAAATGAATACCGTGACTTCAATAGGAATTATTGGTCCATTCCTGTACATCCCTGTGATTACAGGGATGTACAGCCCATGCGTGATGTTTTCTCCGCAATACCTGATCAATTTTTTCTTTTTAATTTTTTCAAGCGAGCTTTCCGTGGAACCTTTGTTTACATACATGTACACAATTGCAAATCGGCGGCTAAGTGTGGCGCACTTTCGATGTTTGAAAAATGTCAACTATTTTCGTCTTGTTTTTATGGGATATTGTTATTTATTTGTTTATTTATTATTGTTTTGAATTTATCTATTCATTTATTTCAATTTCTTATATAAATTTTTTTCAATACGTTTTTATTTCATAATTTTCTTTTTTTCTAATTTTATTGGTATTAATTGAGCTTTAGCCCACATATATTTTTCCCGGTGCTCGGTTTACTCGGTACCCGTTCATCGTATTTCAAACGGCCATTGGCGGAAAGCAAGAAACCCGACGAAATTATTATAGACGACTGTATACCAGACATGGTCTGGCAGGTTCTGGTAGGGTCTGTTTCCATAGAGAGATTTAAATTTCAAATGGGATCAGGTTTCAAATAGCGCAACTACAAAACCCAAGTCCATTTTCTAATCACATTTTTTTCATTGACTGCTTTGTTCCAATTTACTTCCGGATAGCTGTATGCCAAGTATAATATAACAATGAAGTCTAGTCGAGCTCGCAGCATTTGTTTGAGATGATAGTTTTATAGAGACCTCTGCAATGTAGTGCTCGCAGAATAAGGTTGCTTGATCACATAATTTGTAATCCCGTATCGTTTGTAAGGAGCCAGCTCGGCTTGTGTTTGCATTCTTATTGCTAACCAATTTTTCAAAATTGTTTCAGCAAGGCGATTTTTATTTAATCGAGCGTTCTCCTGCAGACAAGTGTATATTTTTTTTTAGTCTCGTGCAATTCACAAACAAAGCCACAACCATCCATGTTCGTGTACATCCGCGTAGTTCGAGTTAAAATCAGTGAATCGTGAAGCCCACGCTTCCATCGCAGATCCGTTCCACGAATTTCCAACTATTTTGAAATATTCATTTCCAAATGTTATCGATTTCAACTGTTAATCATATATAAAATCTAACCTATTGACATAACAAGAGTGGTTTCGAATCTAGATTGTTGCCATTATGATAGCATTGAAGTTCCTGGCTAAACTATATTTACTCTACTTATAGAAAATTTAAAAACATGCTTGCAGTTAGTTGTGTCTATACAGTATGTAGATTTGGACTAATATATATTGATGTTTTCGATTGTTTGGGATCATGCCTATATTCATGTACCTATTTCCGTTTTACTCTATGTCATTGGGACTGCACCTTAATTTTTAGACTGAGTATCTATATCACCTTGGGCCACAGTCTAAATCAATATTATAAATTTTATAGAGTGTAAACACAACTACAAGATTTAGACAAATGTACGGAATGCTTCTGCTCGAATGATACAGATGGTTTTGATAATACTGCACCAACATGTTGAAATGTTGATCCAAAAAACAAAAACAAAAAAAAAAACATATTTTATAAAGACTCGTTTTTTTTCTGTATACGTGTATGGTACGTACTCCAAGAATTCTTTAAAAGTTTGTTTGATGGAATCCAAATATTCAGTTGTCTTCTCATTCGTCACGACGTTCGTCGTGCTAACCTCAAGTTTCGTACTTCACCTCCAGTTACAAACAAGCTAGGGTACAATATTGACTTGGAAAACAATTTATAATTTAGCGACAGTTACTTGTTTCTGGCCTTTCTGGCAATTTCGGTTGCCAATAACAACGACTGTCAGTGGTGCGTTCGTTTCGAATAGGAGTGGGGGGGGGGCATTCTTTGATCGAATCGGTCGTTTTCCATAAACGGTTCATTTGGCGACGGGCGGGTAACAATAGCGAACAGTGTTTTTTTTGTTGACCTGACAAGAATAAAAGGCAATGTAGAAGTATGGCCAGAACCGCACACACACACACACACACACGCAGATCTCCAACGTAGAATCAACCAAACGAGAAGCCATTCGCAAGAGCTAGCCCATCAAGTAAATTGGACATTTATAAAATTATTGTTGTTCACGATCGTGAAAATGGTCAAGGAGCTAGGGTATTCGTGACAAATCCACTCCCACTTCACCGTCCATTTTCAAAGTGCGGGGAATAGTTCATCTTAGTCGGCAGGCTGCCATCATAAATCTTAAGTTTAGCCATTCTGATGATGAAAGTTTACGACCGGCTCGCTTGAGATCAGAAAAATTAATGAATAAATATATAAACACGTATTTATTATTTGTTAGCAAATAGAAAACGTAAAGAAAAGGAACAAAATAAGCTCCGATGCTATGCCGAAGGGGGAAAGACGAATATAGGATATCTTGTACAAAATAACATTTCTGTTATTTTTTAAATAAGCTGACATTGAAGAACAAATAGAACATCGTATACGTATAGACCGTGCGAAATGTGACCAAACAAAAAACAAGATTGAGCACACTTACCACATGAAACTTACGTGACTTAATCTGTTGATCACACTAAAAAGGCTTGCAATGCAGCCAAAATACTTTTTCATCAGTTACGTTCTTCTGCTAGGTGCAATCAGTTTAATGTGTATACTGTACGGTACATACGTTCAAAAATTGCGGTGATACATACGTCCAAAGAATTCGGTAACTGCGGTTAGCGGAAGCAAATAATGCATCCACTCTCCGCATCTACGAGGCGCCAGCAAATCTTGAGCAGAACTACGCAAGCATTAAGACATTTTGGAGCACTACACACGCATCGCGAGGTTTCTGCACGTCGTTCAAGAAAACTCTCATTTGTCGACAGTCGCTTGGATAGCCCTTTAAGCGGGGCTGACGATCCTGACTCGTCCACATTCGCTGTGTGTGCATTAACACGTGAGATATAGGCATGTTCTTTAACCTTTACAAATCCCATAACGATTAATACAATTTCACAAATGCGAATTGAATTTGAATGTATTCATTGCGGTATAGCTTGAACTTAAACTTAAAGGTGAGAGATGAGTCTCCCCAAATAAACGTCGCGCTTAAAGGGTTAACTAACTTGACTCGGAAGGGGCCTCAGAAGGATATGAGATATGTCTAAAGAAAGGAGTGGATCGTACTCTCTAGCAATAACGCAATAAATTCAAAGTGGTTGCCGAGCATAGAAAACTTCTACTCGTAATAACCAGTATGCATAGGCCGTCGCATTCATTTTTTTATGTACTGACGTCACTGCCTGTGCACGAAAGAGTAATCATAAGAAATGTTAAAAAAGCTGAGAATTGATAAGTAATCCGCATAGGAATTGCGAATATTGGAACACCAGCTGTGAGAAAAGTCATATGTTCGAACTTTTTTGTTAACGGATAATCTTGTTTTACTTTCACTTATAATACGATAGGTTAGAAACAACGAAGGATAAGCAATATGATCTAGAACCTTTTCGCAGACAAAAAGAAAGTGTTTTCGTTCAAGTAAGTTCAGAAGCTTTTAACGAAAAATGGCGACTCCTTAATCTACTAAAGCTTCCTGTCTGATTCTTCGAATTAATCTTTTCTTCTTCATCTTTATACTCATATCCAATATACCGTAAAGCTGATTCATGTCACTGTCGTCGTCATTGGTCATATTGTTGGATACTTCCATCCAAATTGACAAATCAAATTTTTTATCCGGATCTAAGAAATATACGAGTATTTTTATTCATTATTAGTGACAGTCATTGATCGTATTCATTTAAGTGAATAAAACAACAAGGGGATTCTGTAGCACTCTCTGATCGATTGAGCAATTGTGGAAGAGACAAATTTTCACTAGTACCTCGGGATCGAATAACAAAAACCAGAGCCGGAAATTGAACCCGGGATCGACGCATACATAGCGGATGCTCTACCATTGAGCTACGACGACCGAATTCAAATTGTGACATATGTAACTAACGAAAATTGAAAAGTTTTCTGAACGTTGATACTTTTAAACTTTTCCATTCGACTCCTGTATTCTATTTGAAATAACCGAAGAAAGATAATCAATATTTTACGTATACAAAACGGTTGATTGATTCAAAAAAGTTATACAACATTATAATCTGGGAAAAGTTACCCTTTTGCCCTTCGACAACAAAATGGTACCGCTGCGCTGCCGACTACAAAGTAAGCCAGTACCCAACACTTCATAATAGCGTGTGATGCTTTCAGGCGGTCATCGACTAAAAGTATTGCAATACACGTGTGTTGCAGAGAAGATAGCTTTTAGTGAGCACCATGATAAGTGTGGCAAAATGTCACGAGGATTGGTTAGAGCCAACAAATCTGATTGCTAAGCCATATACACACGTACTGTACATGTTCATATATCCCCTAGACACAATGTCAAGCGCAAATTCGTGAACAGTTAAAATACTTTCCGAGTATGGGTGTTTGATTAGATGCCTTCAGACGGCTACGGTCCATCGAATTACTCCAAGCCTAACCCAAAAAACTTTTGGGTTGAAAAAACGCATCCTTAATTATATTCTCGGAATACCATGTTCGTCTACATGTTCTTTTATTTGTTCATGGTAACAATAAGCAAACTTTTAATTAACGTTTTATTGTGGTAGACAGAGTCTCCACTTATAATGACATGAATTGCTGTACTGTGTAAATGGATATTCCCAAATCTGGTGACTGTCTACTACTCTGTCTATTAAAGAGCATGTTAAATTATTTTCAATACATTTTGTTCCGCAAACATAACCTGTTCTTTAAGGAAATTTTTACCTGGTCCTCCTTATGGCACCGCCATTAATTCAATATAATTAATTTAAAACGAAAATAAATTTTGATATTAAAACATTCACTTCAAAGTTAAATGATTGCATTAGTCATATAACAATGTTTGTTTGTTTTTTCTTCTTTAAAATCACCGTAGTGCCTAGTGCACTACAGGTTTGATTACACCCTCATGTCTCTATGGAGATGTGCGAGGGGCAGGGAAGGGAAGGGATCGGGAATGGCAGCTGGAATAGCCAGGCTCCAGGATCCACCTCTAAGCTCTGGACTCCCTAATGGAACCTGAGGGGTGACGCCAGGGTATGTTGCACTTGCATACGAGTATGCACGTATACCGGTTACACTATTATTGTGCGTGACAAATGTCTTGCGTTATGCACTGCGTCAATTAGCTAATATCAACAGTGGACACAGATGTCATAGTTCTGTATAGATCTCAATATATCATTGCCTAGTAGCTGGACATCTCGTAAAGCCGTTAATGGCCATCTAATCCCAGTGGTGCATGAAATATAAATCATGATAATAAGAGTGAAAACAAACAAACAGATGCATACTACGCATTGCATTACTCGACGTCGTTCTGCAATGGAACACCCAGGCAACCTATACACATATGCATCTGTATATAAAGTAAAAGAGAAAGTTTTTATTGGTCAAATTAAATTGACCACGGCAAAATTGACTCATTTTCAAGAATGCAGGATAGTTATATTTTTATCTTTTTTAATTTTTCTACAGCTACTAATCAAGTGTAATTAACTAAGACAAAAATAATACTTTTTGAAGAATGCAGGATAGTTTTATCTTAATCTTTTGAGGAAATAGCATTGTGTGTAAGAGTAATGATATATTTGAAAACTGAAATTGTTTAGAGAGAGACCACCTTATTTTAGTGCTAATGATGGTTTGCGAAAACTTTCGCTACATCAACCTTTTTTTTAATTGACAGAAGTGTGATTATGGTTCGCATAATTGCTAGTTGAATTTATCTGCCTTCCACTTTGCGTCTCGTGGGTTAGGCGACTTTCTGCATAACATAAACTGTTTGACATATAGATTGGAAAGAATATTCGTCAGTGTTTCTACACCTGCACCGTTATGGACGCAGTACATGGTAATGGACTTCAGATTCCCTAGAGCAATATGCGAGTTGGTTTAGGATCGCGAGCTGCACGCTTGCACGAGCATTGTAAAAGTTTTGTTCGCTATAATAATGGACTTGGTGACCGAGTTGTTTGTGTCCAAACACATGTTATATTTTTACTAAGAATTGCTATAATACCGCCGTTTAAAGGTATCAACCACACTAACAGCTATTCATTAAATAAATCTTCGTTTATGTCTTCATATACAGATACATGTATTGCTAAAATAATATTTTAAAACTGTCGTTTATATCTACATATTTACTCAGTTTTGTTACTCGTTAATATTGCATGTTAAACAAATTGTTGCTTTAAAAAGAAATACAGTATCTGCATTTTGTTTGCGATGGAAAAAGATGAACAGATAAAATTCTATGTAAAAGAACATTCGCAGCTTCCCTCGCCATCGCAATTCGATCAGCCTGAAAGCCAACTCGGATTAAAAGCATGGCTTTCAGCAAAATAAATAAACGAAACAGGGTTTTCGAATTTACGATCACTGAAGTACATATCTGAAATACTATGAAAATAAGGATAGCATTTAGTGCAGAAATGCAGGTACACTTTGGTATAGCTTTAATACTAGAATGAATATAAAATATTTAGTGAACCAGAAAATAATGTACACGTATACGTCTTGTTATTCGCATACGTATTTAAACAATATATATATATATATATCTTGGGGCGGAAAACATTACTTCTGATCCTTGCGTGCGTTCGCTGATTTAAGGAGTTTCAAGGGAAAACAAGCACCAACAAAAAGAGCTGAAATAAAGAAAGAACAGTTTTTTTTGTGAATTATTCCATTGTGTGTGCATGTTATCGTTGAAGGAAGCAAACAAGCCAAAAAAAATAACTCGGTTAGGTCCCTTTCATTTTTTTTGTTTTTTTTTGGCACGAGTAATACAGGCACCGCTTCAACAGCAATATTTCAAGCTTATTTTAAAACCACATAACGAAATTTCCCTGCTTTTTTTAATCCGTTTTATAAAAATAAAAGTCAAATATTTCAATCGTCATCGGAATAAAGTAAAAAGAATATTGAAAAAATTCAGGCATTCAAATGCCCCTGCTAACAGTAAACAGAGAAATAAATTTAATTCTGTTCACCATCAGGCGGCGCTAGCGATAGGAGGCGCTATGGCGGTACAGGCGACGCGTGACTGGCAATCCTGTTTACGGTTTATCAAGAAAAAAAAGCTTTTACCTCAATCACTAAAAATAGCAAATCAGCCAACAAAAAAATGATTTTTGTGCTTGCGGCACTAATGAATATTTTTGGGTCATGCCATTGGCAGACATTATTACTGGATATGTTGTTAACGTGTCGTACGGGCGAATGATCCACCCTCCTAATTACAAAAATGGCTGATTTTATAACGAAATGCGCATGCGCGAATTTTATACATACACGGAAGAAAAACGCGATCAGGCGCTCTGTACATTGTATACTGTTTATACACGAAACCCTATCGTGTACTAGCAACAAGGGAGAGAGGGGGAAGACCCCTCTTTGTTGACCATTTTGATGACAGCGTAAAGATTTCGTCTCCATTTATGAATCTTTACCCTCAACCTCAACATCCTGAGACCCTGACAAGACGGCCCACAGCGATCAAATATTTGTGATCTTTTGTAAACAATCAGAATAGTCACTGTTATAGCTAATTGGATATTGCAACTTGTTGATCCTAAAAATAAAATAGTTAGTGGAGAAAATAAAGATAGTGGAGGAATGAGGCACCAATTGTAGTCTAGGTTTCGCCGGTAGTCTGTGGCCTCATAATATCGGCTGGTGGGGACGGGATTTCCGCTATCTCTCGCAATTCCGCACCGCAATTTCACAACAGAGCCGCAATTTGCATATCTCGCTACCACTGAATAGCAGCCATCGCCACCCACCGCACGGCTATCATTCAATATGAGTCATCGTCTATACCCTCGTTTCCCAAACTGTGCTTTGCGGAGCCTTAGGGCTCCGTGAGCATTTTCCAGAGGCTGGGCGGCCACTCTGGAAAATAAAATTAATAATGAAAATTTGTATGACATGGGCCTCTGCCATTAAAATTATTAGCCTATGAGGGGCTCCGCCATTGAAATTTATTTTAAAAACGGCTCCACGAGCCAAAAAGTTTGGGAAACACTGGTCTATACCATTGGCAATTGTTACCGTTCTTTTCTTTATGTCCAGTTAATCAACTCAACGGATAACAAATTTAGAATCCAATTGGCTACTCGCTCGTAACTGTACGCAACGTGATACTTCTACGCCATTAGTTTACGTCGTAGATCGGATAAACGAGCTCACCAAAAGAAGACAATACCGTCGCGGTATAGGACTATCCTTTTGACCAATCGCGCTACAACGACACAAGGAAGGCTAGCGTGAATGTCAGTAGTGTGTCTTCCTTGTGCGACAAACGCTACCTAGCTGCAGAGAGTAGAACATTTGCTCCAAAAATCAAAAAATGCCATTTCAGCAGATCGACGATTTTCCACATAAAATTAACTTAATCAGCACGTTGTTGATGCGCCAGTCAGCAAATTGCATGCGCGACTTGAAGCCCGTGTGATAATGAAAGAAAACATTTCTGATATCAATTGAAATAGCCAAGTATTAATACAAGATTTGTAAAAAAAAAATGCAAACGAATTAAATGAATATTTCAGAAAATATGACTAATATGACATGGGTTAATTCCCTTTTTTTTTGCATCAGTCTGTATATTTTTTAAATAAATACGATACGATAGGCCTAATGCTCATGGAGAAGGATCGTGTTATACTCAAATTCCTTTCCATTTGACCGCAAGCGCGAGGTCTTAGTCCAATTCCAGAAAAGTTATACAACAAAAAAGATTACCACCTATTTTCCTCCCATTCGCAGTGCTCAATTAGGGCAAGGTTCTATATACAGAACGAGTGCATCGTCAACGGAAGATATGACCCAAACGCACGTCCTTCAAACGTAAAGGCCAGAACCACGTACAAGACACAATTGCATCATGTCAAACAAATCTGTTTGCTCGGCCGGTGATCAGTCAGCCACTATACTCTCTAGCAGCGTTCCGTCAAAGAGGCCACATTGTGAGCTTGTAAGACCGCTGACCGGAAATTGGCTACATAAACACTCGGCAGTGAGACCGAGCTGCGAGGGAGAATCCTGATTTTCGTCAACCAATGTTTACCTCGATCTTCTTCACATACGTTTCAAAGACAAATGGTTGAAATGGACGATAGGCCTAACCTTGGATGGGAAATTCAGATTAATTCACGTACCTTCCTACGATGGCAACAGTCTTATTTGATTCCGATATTCTCCGGCTACGTCGAGTGTCCAAGTGCGAAGAATAAATTAGACGTTCACAAGTTTTAAACTCAAATTACCGAAAAACTGAAACCATAAACCACTCACCAAGTGGTTGGAGACTAACTACATGCCAAGCTGGTAAACTATGTTCATACGGAACTACAGATCTGAATTACCCTAGGGTGCGTTAATATATTAGGCTTAACATTGGCCATACCCTAATTAGAGTTGTCAACACAGAATTAACGCATTTTGTAACTAACCCGATTGAAGTGGCAAGGCAAATGTGTTCAGGTAATGAGATATGTTCCGCTAATGATCAACTCTTCCCATTCTAGCAGTGAAATGGATATTTCCCCTAACCGTCGCACAGGTAAATGCTCGTGGGGTACATTTTCGACATATCGGAACTCATCCCAATAAACTTTTTAATCCAAATTTGTTGTTAAGAAGCGAATTACGACGGGCACGCCCCTTTCCCATAGAATTGACAAACGAATGTGATCTACAAATCGAGTTCTTCCCTACGGAAAAAAAAGACACATTAGCTTAAGGAGGGAGATTAAAATATTTACCACAAACGTAAAGACGAATGGTATTTTAACAAATAACTAACTTGTACTTGTCGCACAGTGGTACAGGTATTTTTTTTTTCGCGTCATTGTACGAGTATCATTCCATTGGTTGGGTAATTTCGGTTTACAGTAGTTATGAAATTCGGATAAAAGTGGTTTCAACTTTCGTTATCTAGTTGGTTTCACGTTTTTGAAACCAAATTCTTTGGCTAAATCGTCGAATACTGCCGTTCCAGTGATTTAAAGTTTGTTACAGGAAAAAAATGCGGTTGATGTCTCGAACTGTCGTGATCATCACCCCGTGCCCATGATTAAGAATATTTTAAAATGCAATCCTAATATGCATTTCATAGCTATTAAACTTCAACTACAAGCAACTAACAAATAAATTCGTATGTGTCAAAGCGATAGGGCACGTAGTTCAAAATATAAAAAAATCCTCAAATCCCATTGAAGAAATTAAAATGAATTTCCAAATTTTTAAAAAATTAGAAAGCACCGTTAAAAACCTATTATCAATTTGTGTATGTTGAAATTATTATCCTGTGAATTTATTATTTACAATTTAATTGTCAACCATTCTACTGACCGATAAAATAGTACACACATCTACCTCGCATGACTAAAAGCAACGCTTAAAGTTCAGTACGTTAAGTGGACGATGTA
>JAUJYS010002008.1:0-15786 GCA_033995665.1 Melogona broelemanni
AGAAAATCGGTTAACTTTTCGCGAAGATATGCTAAGATGAATTTTGGGTGCCTTTTTTTTTTGCCCACCCTGTATATACATTTATCTATAGTAATTTATTTACATTTTGGTGATGGCAATTTTTATTTTATGACTATTTTATTTTCACCCCTACTCTTTCACGATTCCACGATGAATGACAATATCAGCTGGGGGATCTGGTAGCCTTGCGTTTGCTTTTCCGAAAATGTGACCAAGATTGCGGGGTCGCATTCTCACGTCTCGTTTTAATCTAAGTTTTACCCTCCCCATCTCAGGTGGTGTTTCTGCCGTTCGCGGCCAAAGGAATGTTTTATCCCACCGGCACCAAAACCAGTCGCAGCGTGGATTACGTCTATCTGATGTCCCATCTACTTAAGTTCGTCAAATTTCCGCTCACCGTTCGATTGGTGTGCGGTTTTCTTCCGAAGGTGCCGTGCAATTTCACGGGTACGTATTCGGGATTCGGAAAATGGGTGTTAGGTGGCGTTAGTGACCGGTCGAATATCTCCTAAGTTCTAAATTATACAACCGACTTTACCGACCCTTTTACGACACCGCAAAAGGATGATATATAGTTTCGTCACACCGTGAATGCAAAATAAATTTGTTGGAGTGGATCATTTAAATACTGGCTAACCGTGCTAGATGTTCGGATGGCTACGTTATTTTAATTATTCAATGTTATTATTTTTTTGGTTAAACATGTAATTCAAATTGAACAACCATTAACAAAGGTTTTAAAAGTGGTGATAAACCTTAATAATTTTGGAATGAAAAGAAGGCAACGTCACTTGTCGCGAAAGCAGTTTGCGGTTAAACCTCTATAAGTTAAGCGAGGTAGGGACGAGGAAGGAGGAATAGAGAAAGGAGATTAATCCTGTATTTTCATTTACAAACTATTAATTTTGAAAATAAATTTGTTACTTATAGAAAAAATTCTAACCGTAAGCTAATTTCGCTCCCATTATTGTCTCTTTGAAAGCGAGCAAACACCCGCGAGTGGCTACACACTCCCTTTTACTTTTGATCTTGTTAAAATCAAAGTACACATGGAACCCGCCAACCACTACGCCACACGGCACCTCCATCCACTAACCTACCACCTCTGTCCATCCACAGGTCTCCTACGGCTAACCTCGGCCAAGAAGGAAGAGATCATCCTAGCCTGCACCCTCACCAAGGAACGCAACGTCATGCTCGAAATGGACATGACATCCGGCTTCACCCTCTGCAAGGCGCTGGACGAGGACCGCTACGTCAAGACCGAGGTGTTCCAAAGCGCGCTCGACTTCTGCGCCGACGAGGCCGAAATCTGGCGCCGGCAGATGAAGGTCATGCACTTCGTCCTGCCCGACAAGCACAAGTATTACCAGCAGCAACAAATCCGGCTCCAACCACAACGAGTCTCCTCCCGCAAATCCTCCTCCTCGTCACCAATCACCGAGAAAGATCTGCTCAAGATGGAAACTCAGTCCGTCTGCATCTCCATGATCTTCGACGATTTAGACGAAGACCTTGACATCCTCCATCACCACCGTTCGACGAAAGACCGGTTGAAACCCAGACCCCAGCCACCCCACTTTCAACTCCCCCACAAACCAACGGTCATGTCCGAGCAGCACGGCGTGGACAAGGACAATAAACGGCGGACGAAATTTTGGACGCTGCGACGTCTGAAACGACTGATGCGTTCGCATAGCGGCAGTTCCAGCACGGAAGGAGGTGGAGGTGGCGATACAAGCGGCGGGTCGAGGTACTCGGTGCTGAGGTCGCCGCGCAAGACCATCAACGATTGGATGAACGACGGCAGCGAGAACGCCAACGACGAGTTCATGACGCGGCTGCCGAAGGACATCGGGAAGAGCTACGTAAAGCTGCCCGGTTTCGAGATACCAGAGGAGGGAACCTACGTCAATTCGTCCACGCCGACGCCGGTAGCACCGCATCCGATCTACGACGCCATTTCTTGATCGTTGGTTCCATAACCATCTGCACAGACTCATTAATATTTTATAATTATTATTATTATCATTGTTACGAGGGGTTTTTTTTACGCGAAAAAATAACGTGTTAACAATTTTTCATTTGTCGTCGACGATACTCAAACGGCCAAATTACGATTTTTTTGTTTTGTTTTGGCGCAAGGAAGTTTTTCGCACCGTGTTGATCATTGTGTTAAAAAGAATTCTTCGAGGGGGCGTCGAGCAAATGACTACTGGATGACGCCACCAGCATCGAACAATTCGAATTCGTGGAGTCGTCAGCCACATAGTCGAATCGAAACGCCAAAACAGGAGAGAGAACACAGTCCGACATGTATCGATCGTTGTGACAGAATTTGTGTCAATTTCTTCGTTCGTATTTACTTTTTTTGGAGCGTGTGTGAGTGTGAATGAACGCTATTCTTATTTTTTTATCCAGTGCAAAGATACGTGTAAGAGTAGATGTTAATCGTCATTGAGGTGGCCTGCATTTTCGACGAGCCTCGGAACGTTTGCTACAACCCGAAGCAAAGACGTTTTAGATTTTTAACGAAGTGAGGCAAGGTTGTTGACCAATATGAAACGACACCTCCCATTTTCTTTTCTTTCTTTTTTTCTTTTTTGAGGGGCCGGGGTACAGTCAGTGGGTAGTGCGGACTTAAAAATGTCCCGAATATTTATCCGAGAGCATTTACAAATTTAAATAAATAAAATTAGTGAAACCAGCGTACCACACCAGCAATGCCATTTTTTTTTTTTTTTTTTTTTACAACAAGGCGGAAATGGCTTCAATTGTGCCAGTAACAATTCAAGAAATATTCCTGCCTTGTATGCCGTGTACACACCTTGGAAAAGATTAAACAAACTGTTCTTGGTTTTATGTAATGCTCGTCTATTGTAGCCACATTTTCATTAAATGATGTTGTGTTTCTCGTGTCATCTCCGGACCACGAACCTAAGCTAGACGGATTGTACCGTCATTACTATTAAATGATAACGAACAATAAACCGTATAATTCAGTATAAAAATAATACAAAAAATAATTTAATGACCAACGAAACACAGTACGCTCGACATTTCTAAAAAAACAAAGTACTGGCGCGATAAATCTTGAGTGAATTTCAACGGGAATCACATCCCAACGAAACACCGACTCACGTTCATTCAACCGCTATTACATACCCCGGCCGCTCTCTAGGGCGGACTACCCATGGGCGTGGCCGGACTGCTAGCTCCCGAACTGAGACCGCGATCCTGCTCCCGACCGGCCGTCGCGCTGCTGCTGCCACCGCCGAAGCCGCTGGACTTGGGATCCGCCTTGCCGTGCTTGTGTTTATGCTTGTGCTTGTGCTTCTTCTTTTCCTTCTTCTTCTTCTTGAGACGGTGCGTCTTGGAGGACACACTGCCGCTCTCTTCCGAGCCCTTGGACACGACGGCTGCGCCACTTGAAGGCAGGAAGGCCGCGGTTGTAACGGCGTTGGTAGAGGCGAAGGCGAAGGTGGAGGGAGCGGGCGGGACGCTAGGTGGCGTGGCGGCGGGTTTGATCCCAGCGTCCTCCTTTTTGAACATGCTAGAGTCGAAGCCGAGCGGTTGGGTGCCGAGGGCGCCTGCGAGGGGAACAAAGCATATTTCACAGATATTATACGTTAGGATGAAACATTAATGTAAGTAAACAGTAGCAGCATTACGTTGAAATATAAATTGCGTGGAAGCGAATTAGAAATTAAAACACATTTGATTTAAAACTTGAGATAGTGAGGTGAATTAGAAAGTACAATAAATTAAATAAGAAAAACATGGGTAGATAATCGAATTCATCTAGAAAAATCAATGCTGAGATCCATTCTATTCATCAAGAAAAATGAAATCAATGAAAATTCAAGGAAAATCGATGCGAAACAATTAGGGCGTTAATCATTTTTTTAAATGAAAATGAAGTGTCCGGTTCAGCGCCGAAATAAAGACGAACAGAGTCTGGCGAACTCTCTTTTATAAATAATAGTAGACTATTATTTTATGACTACTATTATCTTTTGAATTCTATGTCCTGGGAGTCGTTTGTCTATATATTTTTTCCAAACTCTAGAAATTGTTCTATTACTTGACATTTTTTTTTAAATTAAAATTTGTTAAAATTAACCTAAGGTTTTGCCATATTCATTTTAACCTTAGACATGAGTCTTGGTGATTTTAATCACCTCTATAGAATTTGGTGACTTTAATCTAATTATTTCTGATTTTTGTTTACCTTTGCCAATCGCGTGGATCTAGCCAGTTGAAAGGTCAATGTACCAAAATCAATTGCAGAAAATAAAAACAAAAAAGGACTCACCAACAACACCGGGAAGAGATTGCGAACTGTCCGAGCAGAGGCCGCTGCTGCTACGCGTCGGAGCGCTGAGAACGGTGTTGGAGTCATTGCTGATCAGGCTTCCGGTAGGTGGCGCCGGATCCTAAAACGTTAACATTCGTGAGACACAGCAAATAACTATTCCAGAGTATGCAAGCGTAGGAACACAAAATTAAACTAAAATAAAATTGATAAACACATTGTTGAGTCAGGTGGTTAGACTGCTACAGTAAACCAATATTCGTCATTTTGTTGCAATCTCGTTCATCGATCCGGTTCGGCGATTCACCCTATGTGCATCTCGTGATTTTTGTTCTTATGCTCAAAAATTTTCATTAATATAAAATTTAGTCCCGCACATAGACATTTTCAAATGTGCGACGCAATTAAAATTAAATTTTAATTTCGCGTTCCAAGGCGTAAATACTGCGAATAATATTTAAGATGAATATTCTTATTTCTCCTGCAATTAATTTTCCAAACAACAATCCACAAATGTCCAACTGAAACTGCCTGTCTAGTCTGCTGTCCATCGGAATGGCATCGTAGTCATAGTAGATTGAATTACCATAACACAGCACGGAGAGTTAATTTTCGCCCCCGCAGGGTCTAGCGTTTATATTTATAACTAACACTTTCCCGTGTTTCTATTATAATTTTCTACATTTTAACTAATGAAATAAAAAATTTACAGAACGTTATATATTCAGACACAGTCCCCTGTGGGACTGTGTCTGAATATATACGATTCAAACTTGCCACAACGCTAGTAAAACAAGTGTCACCACGTTACTTACCTTAGCGGGCGCGACCAGCCGCAGCGGGCTATCCGCCGCCACCTCCTCGGCAACCACCTCCACCTTCACTTCCACCGGCGCCTCCGCCATCGGAACGACATCCGGCGTCGGCGGATTGCTGAGCGCCAGCAGGGAGTGAGCGGCGCTGCTGCTACCAGGACCCACGGCCGGCGAGAAAGGCCGAGCCTCGGCAGCTGTGGGGGTGATGGTGATGGTGGTGGTGTGGGTGGGAGTGGAGGCCACGGCGGCAATGAGGTTGAGCCCACCGACGCCGCTACTGATGTCCATGGGCTCGTCCTTGATGCCCGAGAGGACGCCCACCGCCAGCAGTTCGGGAGAGGTCAGGCCCACCTCGCAGGTGTCAAGCATCTGGATGTCGTCGTCGATCACGGATTCGATCAGCTATGGATAAGAAAGTCAATTAGTGTGGTTCTTAAGGGGGACGCGTCAAATTTCAAAGGCGTCAATGTTCAAACTCCTAGGACGTCAAATTCAAAAGGCGACATTGACACGTTTGGGACACTTCAAAAAGCACGTTTGGTTTTTCACGATTGGATATTTGGCCGTAAAAAATCAACATCATGGTCTTATTTTTGAATGGAGGTTACAAACTTAGTGGTCATCTTATCACCTACCACAGATTGTTCCTCCAGAACGATACTTTCTTCGATCCCCTCGGTGTAATCCAGCGACACATTTTCCTTCGGTTGAGCGTCTTCTACTGCCACCTGGAGAAGGTTCATAAAAAGCATTGTAAAGTAACCATCGACTAACACGACTTCACTTATCCCTGGAAACAGCTTGATGTAACATTTACATTTACACTGTGTTGACCACGCAACACTACATTTTCACGCGATGTTCAATAGATGGTGCTGATAAACGTGTGATTTCTTGCACCAATATTGATGCAAACCACCTACAGGCGAAATATCGCTATTCTTACACTTAGCTAGGTGGCGCTTTTTCAAAGTGATATTGTTACCCATGTTAATTTAGAGAGCGCTCCGAAGTTTTTATGAAAAATTTGCCATCTGCAGCTCCACGAAAGTAGAATTATTTCAATTTTGCATTGAGCCAAACATGCTAACTGAAGTCTGCTTCTAGCAAATGAAAATTTTGCTTTATACTTGAGATCCATGAAGCATCGACCTTTGGTGCGACATTTTCAAACCAGAATCTAAAAATCATACTTGGCCGAATGTGGTACATGGGGTAGAAAAATAAAATAATAAGATATTCACCTCGCCAGGCATGAGGCAACTAGGCTGTCCTTTGCCGTACATCACGTAATAGAGGTCCATAATGTCGCAGCGAAGTCGCGCATCGTGTGACATATTCTTGCTGCAAGGTGAAATGAGAATTAGCAGGGAGCTGGATATTTCTTCTCATTATTCGAATTTGCATCCATTGCCGATAGGACGCTGTACTAGCCCGAATCAGGACGGGACATACCTTGCCAGATTCCAAAGCCGGTCCATGAACTCTTCGGTGTTCAGAGGGCTGGCTGCCCTCGAAGTGAACGGTGGCGTCTCGATCATGGCCTGCAGCACATAATGCCTAGGAATGGTCGGTGTTTGTAATAGAAAGGGTTAAATAACTAATTTTCATCAGTCCACATTTTTAAATGAGAAATTGACAGTGTAAAAATGGAAATCAAAATTTTGCGAACATTAATAATTTAAATGACGATGGAAATAACAACTATATTAACATAGATTTAGCCTGCAACGATTGAAAGCTCTAATTTATTTTTCACTAGCCTCGGGCAGGCTATTTTTCACCAGCCTGTCAGAGGACAAGCAGCACTTTCGCAAGCTTCATTCTAATATTGCGTTACATCACAGTATGGCATTCGCGTCAGAGACGTTGCAGCTGCGCATTTAGGATTTTGTGCACACAAGAATTTGTGCACAGTCTGTTTTATTATTTTTCTTACTATTTGGATTTATAAAGTCAATCATTCACTCGATAATATCTTACTGGTCGAACATTTTATCGGTCTATCAAGAAGTATTATAGTTTAGCAAAAATTGCCCGGTTCGCAATGGTGCTTACCTGAAATACGGCAGGGGATCCGTTTCCACAAACTTCATCAGAAAGTCAAGATCGTCCTCAACTCCGTCGGCTGAAATTACA
This sequence comes from Melogona broelemanni, assembly GCA_033995665.1. Classification (NCBI taxonomy): domain Eukaryota; kingdom Metazoa; phylum Arthropoda; class Diplopoda; order Chordeumatida; family Chordeumatidae; genus Melogona; species Melogona broelemanni. Next base: position 7,291 of record JAUJYS010002008.1, read on the forward strand.
AATAATTAATCGTCGAAATGGAGGAATGATAAAAATGCACCGAAATTGCCAACGCCGTTCGAGTAAATAGAAAATATCTCACCTTTAGTAAAATCAACCAAGCAATCGATGGCGGCGCAACGCACTTCGACGAACTGGCCGTAGGCGGCGTAAGACCTGAACAGCGACGGGCTGCTTGGGAGGTGGCCGAATTTTTGCAACTTGCGCAAGGTCCGTAGACAACTAATACAAAAAAAAAAAGGAATTGGGCATTTATTTGCAGTAACAGACGAGAAATACGAGAGTTTCGAACTCCAGCTTGGTTGGTCGTGAAAACCCAATAAATCTGTATCCCCGAATTTCCCTGAACAAAATCAACACTTTCCCTATTAGAGAACAAATTCGGACGTTTTACACATTTGCCTTCTTAAAAAAAATTGAATAAAACAAAGGAAAGAGTATGCGCAGCGCCAATGTTTTCAACAAGTGTACACAAACTAATGAGTATAAGTAAATTCGCCAACAAAATTTAGTTTTATTTTTAAAAAATCCCGAATTTCCTCACTGAACACCCCACCCATCCCCAGCATCAAACAAGTAAATTATTTCAATTTTAATAATTTATTATGATCGTTATCACTGAAGTGAATATCACCACAGGATATTATGTACCCCAGTAATCACTAGATTATTTTATGAAGAGTACATTTACACCAATACCTCGGGATCTAATAGCGAAAGCCCGAGCCGGGAATCGAACCCGGATCGCCGCACACAAGGCTGACGCTTAATCACTGAGCTAATATGACCGTACAAATTTCCAACAAAATAACGATTTTTCTTATCTTTCATTTTCCTGATTTTCAGAGATTTGAACCCTCTACTAACTCTCCATACGAGTATGAACTCTATAGAAACTTTCCAGGTTAGTAGAAACCTTCCCCAGGATAAAAAAGCCTCCAATGGCAATGGTTTATACCCCAGAGGCCCCCAATTCCCCGCCCCAAATATATACGGTCGCACGCTATACCTGATGGTGACGGCGAACTGGTAGCACGGCAGCAACTTCTCCATGTTGATGTATCGCGTTACCTCCTCCAAGATGAGCCGGGTGTTGGCCGAAAGCGAGTCGCCCGTGAACTGCTGGTCAGGCACGGCCACTGAGATCACCTGCGTCACCGTCTCGCCCAGAGCGTCGACAAGTGCCGCCCGGTAGTAGTTGTCCGAGTACTGAAAAAAAAATCGTGCGTCTTTTTATGGCTATAATTATTTAAAAAAATGTACTACAAATTATAAAAAAAATGTAACTGTAAAAAATTCGGTAGGTCTCAGTCTGGAATCGAACCCGCAATCACGGGCATATAAGGCGAGAACGTTATCCAATATGCCACAGATACTGAAGAGCTATATCTTATATCTTGTTACCTTGTTTTTGGAGTTGTCATTGAACTTGAACAGATCTAGCAAAAACTTCAAGACATCCGGCATGCAGATGCCCTGAGTGTTGCGGAGCCCGGCCATGGCAACGGGCATCGCCTAATTTTGTGAGGAGAAAAGTAAGGGGGCATTCAATTACAACTTCCATTAATTTTTATTCACATTGGAAATCGGATCGCACAGCGCCGAAAATGACCTTTTGTAAGAAGTATAGCCGAAGGTCGGTGAAGTTGTTCAACCTGACAATGGACTGCCACGAATGGGACCCAAACAGATTTTTGAAGATGGTCGTCATGGCCGGCGGACCTGTCCACGTGGCCTCCATGAGGTTGGCCACCTAGGAACGAAATTAATCTTCAATTAATTAATGTACGACTCGCTATTGCGACAGACGGTGTAACGGTCCCGGGTTCGGGGTACTGGTGAAAATGTTGGCACTGCAAAAGCACCACCAGGGTTACAGAATCTCCTGTAGTGCTATTCGCAACAGTGATTGTCAAAAATCCACAGTGTGTTCGCGTAGGAACACAAAAAAGAAAATTGAGACATGCCTGTACATTCAAATTCGCCGAACCGTGACGAGTCAACCACGAACGAGATTGCCAAATTAAACATAAAATGATAAAAGTCATGTCGGTGTTAAAGACATGAAAATTACGCGCCCTAGGATCTAGAAGTTTTAAAATTCGCATATTGTATAAGCAAAACAAAGGGTATAGAATCGCTTGCAGTGATATTCACTATAGTGAGAGGAATTTGCCCAATAAAAAAGTAGACTTCAAGCAACGGTTAGTTGATACCGCGGAGTGTGAAATGAAATAGGAGCGCACACACTGTAGATTTCAGCCGAGATGAACATTCTATCGTGAAGGTATTACGTCTAATAATGTTTCCTTCAAACTTATTGTTAACACAAATAGTGATTGTCAAGAGAAATAAAAAATAAATTATAAATAAAATAAGTGGCTTCTGTTTCATGAACTAGATGAGACGATTAAAGCACGAAATAGTAGAACCAAATTTTATCATTTGTTTGAGTAACGTACTTTTGTGAGGCATCTTGTAGCCTTGCAGCGGACCCGGCAGAAGCACGGCTCGCTCTCGATGATGTCGGTGAGAGCCAGGCGAGTGGACGGGGTGGCGTACTGCTCGAGGGCCAGGATCGACTGCGAAAACCAACGAATGATTACATTAATGGGGGCAGTTGAAATTAAAATAAGTACTAAGTTTGGTCCTGGATGTCTCAGGAGATCATGCGAAAATCTCATCACTCATTAAAAGTCATCACTCATTAAAAAACACGAACGATTAAATCATTTTAGACTCCGTGGAATCATGAGCAAGTGGTGGACGGTATTAGGTATATAGGAACGATGGGGAATTTCGAAACGTACACAAGTAGTGTTAAGAGCAAAGCAAAATTACATTTTCATGGCGCCAAATGATCGATAGTTTTAACCAGATAAACAAATAAATTAAATTAAAAAAATGATAATTAAAGAAAATAAATCTTGTCATGAACATATGCGCAAGAAATCTTGTCAAATTTTATTCTTTAAAAAATATTAAGTAAAATTAGATAAAGATAAATCAAAATTAAATAAAAAATAATACGTGTATTACAAATTAAAAATAACATTAAAAAAAATGTGTGTTCATTTGAAGGAGCAACTTTCTTGCAAGATACATCATTTCTAGCGTATCTGCATTTGCTCACATCGTGCTGTTTACGACTAAAAATTGACTGAAAATTATACTGAATATTGTCGGAATAAAATTACCTCGTCCTGCGCGGTGACGTCGCGCTCGTAGCGCAACATGTACTGCCACTGGTAGTCGGGCTGCTCGAACACCACCTGGCGGAGCAGCGACATTTCGGGGTCCACCCTTATCCATAGAACAGGGGAATCGGCACTAAAAAAATTACGGAACACAATAAATATAATTGTTCACTGTAGTACGTGTCCACATACCACCCTCAAACTAGGTGGACAGATTAAAAAAAAAAAGAGCAGCATGATGGGCGAGTGATAAATTAGACGCCAGATGCAAAATAAACTTACTCCATGCCAGATAGATCCATGTCCACCTCTTCGCCAGTACAAAGAGGAATTTTCTTCTTTTTGTTACTAGAGAGCACACGAAAGTTTTGTTTACATATTTCACGTTTTCTTAACTTTAACTGTTTCACTTGTTACTAAACGACATACACATGTATACATAGTGCAAAAATGATGCGAATGCGATTTCAAGTCAAAAGAGGCAATACAATTAATAACATTAAAATGATTCAGCTTAGCAGTGATGTGTTAGCATTTTAATTTTCAAGCTGCTGGCCGGGAATCGAACACAAATCCGCCAAATACGGACAGGCTAACTAACGAAATGTATGTCAAGTCAATTCGGCTATTTGTTCGAGGGGTAAACCATAAAATAGCAATGGTCTGAAATGGATCAGAGGTTTCCTGGGAGAGACTGCTCAACGAATTTGATTAGGTACACGAAAATGAAAAGTGAATGGGTATATCGCAATGAGCTCCAAATATTTAGAGCCATCGGCATTGACCATTCCAAGCCTCTTAAAAAATTGTGGAGCTCATTGTGATTAACGCTCCCTTTCGGGATCAGAGATTCAGTATTTCGGATTTGTAAAGTTGCCCTCTAAAATTTAACCAAGCCATATTCGTTGTGCATTATTTTCTTTGCATGTCAGCATCCAAAGTAACCTATGACGGTGAACAGATAAGTCAACACAGAACGTAAAAAGTGAAGTTAAAAAATGGCAACTCACCGACGACTCTTGGAGTGACAGGTGATGTCGTGCTTCGCCACCGAGCCCTCAATCTGGAGGGTGTGCTTGAAGGTGCCGTCGAGCTCCTGGACAGTCACCATGAGAGGACCCTGAAATTGTAGAATAAATGAATCTGAGCCCACGTGTCCGAACATAATACACTACACAATACTATAACGTGTCAGGGTCTATGCTTCAAAATGGCAAATGCCCTGCAGACAGAGCTGGCATACAGAGCTGCAACCTATCAATCGCCAAATGAGTCATTCGCCAATGGAGTCAAAATACCAATAGTGTAACACCATTTTTAAGGTATGGGCGCACAGCGTATAAAATACCCCATTCCTACAATAAAAATAGGGGAAGTTCTATCGGTTGTCTTCCTAAGAACGCAATTGTCTTCCTAAAAGGCGCCGAACTCGCCCGAAAATTCTAAAGTTAAAGAAAATTCTAGTGGTCCCAGTCGGGAATCGAACATGCGATCACGGCTGTGCTGGTCCAAACACGCCAACTACTGTACCACACGACACCGCTAGGAAATATTTGAAAAGGCATTCGCTTCTCACTTTCAATAAAATAAATTATACCTCCACAGTCGATAAGCGAGAAGGCAAAGGTCGGTCTTGACTTACCACGTATTTCTTGATGCCGAGACCCGGGTTGATGTCCTGTCGCACTTCTAACTCCAGGGTGTTTCGCTTGCGGTTGAAGATGAAGGATCCATGGAACTTGGCGTGACCGCCTTGGCGCACCCACTGCTCGAAAAACGTCTGCATGTCCTTCCCGGTCACGGTAAACACGGCTTTCAAGAAGCTGGAGGTGGACAGCTGCATGTGTAGCCAGGAGGTGCTGCTGCACTTCTGCTGGGCAGCCAGGCTGGCCAGGGACAGCAGTTTGTTGAACACCTATCAGGGTGAGCAGATAACAGATCAGCGTGGAACGGAATGAGAATACATATTTTAAAAAATAATTCTGAAATTCGATAAAAATTATACTTGTTAATCCGCGAATAATTCTGAAATTCGTGAAATACTACTTTTTATTCGTGAATAATTCTGAAATTCGTGAATAATTCGTAAATAATTCTGAAATTACGTGAACAATTGAAAAATGAAATTACTTGAAAATTTTTGTAAATTATCAATCCAGCAAAAAACACAAATTTTAGAAGTGAAAAGCGCAAAAAATAAATGTCATCGACAGCAGTACATTCCACAATAACCCGTTGTCCAATGTATGACTGATAAGCGCTTCAATGATTAAGTACCACGAAAATAAATGCACGATACTGTACTGGGATTCTTACAAAACCAGACTCATTTATTAAAAAATTCATGTCCTGACTAAACTGAAATGCCATTTGCGTGATCGTGAAGAGCTGGCAAATGAAATAAAAAATCATTGAAATGGTCACCTACCTGCAAAAGCAGCTCGCGTCGTCCGATCCGATCTTCCAGCATTCTGATGATGAGGTGAGCCTTGAGCGTCATGGCCTTGAGGTAGCCCTGAGACATGGTATGCAGGTGGCAGGTGGAGAAGTGGAGGCGGGCGTTCTGCCGGTCGCCCGTGAGAAAGTCCGCGCCCAGGCTGTTACTACCCGACGCGCTGACCACGGCCGGCGGTACCGACGGCTTGGCCACCGCAGGCAGTCCGGTGGTCGACAGGGACGACGAGCTGCAGTCTAGGACGATGCCGCCGAAGGTCTGCTCGTACTTGCACACCGCCAAGAGTTCCTATAAATAGGTAGTTAAGAGGGACGTTAAAAAGCGCTCTCAACAATCCACGTCTGAGAAGGACTAGGTTGGACAGTGCCATGCCAAATTAACTAGGCCAAGATTTTTAATTGAAATTTTTACGAAAGTGAAAAATTTAAGACACTACCGATTGAAAAAAATCCAACAGTCTAGCGATGTTAGAAAATTTGGAAACTCATGGCGTGCCGAGCAAAACGTTGGCGAGTTGGCCAGACTTTGGAAATTTTTACCAGTTAATTTGGTCCGTCACTGTATGAACTACTATTAACTTGCATCACCAAGAACGTAACTACTGTTCTCGAAGGGACATTTGGCCCTATCTCAACCACCATGGGGTCACGACAATAAATACCAAAGAAACGAATCATGAGTATCCAAAAAAAGAAGCAAAATAAAGTAGCCGTTACTCGCCTTACGAACGCGCCATCGGTACTCGTTATTACCAAACGTCTGCTTGACGTAAAGTCCGCCCAAGTATTTCGACATGCCCTTTGGCAGCCAGGCATCCGACCTAAATGGAGAAACGATTACGTCTCAAACCGAATCGGTGAAAACATTCGACCAGCGCCTGCAGATAGCGCCTAATGAAAAACGAAACCACGACACCAAAAATATTACCATGAATTCATGCTGATGAAACATCCGAAAAACTGCTCAGCCACGGCCTGGGCCATCAGGGTACGGGAAATGTAGGTCTGATCGATGATAACGCTGCTGTGCAACAGGTTGGTGCTACGGTGATACGGAAATAAACAATTAAATGTAAGAAAAACTCCTTTACACCTTTTTATTTGGTTCATCGACTAGCGCTTAAGCCTGTCCGAGGACAGGCAGCACTTTCGCAGACTTAATTTGAATATTGCTACTATCATGACGTCAGTGTGGCCTTTGCATCACAAAGGCGTTTAAGCTGCGCATTCTGAATTTTGTGCGCACAAGAATTTTTGCACAAAAATGGCGGAAACTCTTGTTAAATTTACTAAAGGATTTGAGCATAATTTAATTTTTGAGATGCTGACGCAAAAGCCGACAAAAAAAATAATTACTGAAATCGATCAAAGAACACCTGAATCCAATAATTGATACCGTAACCATTCCACCACTTCAAACTTGTATAATTTAATGATTGTTTTAAATTTTAATAGATTAAAATGTTCCATGAGGCTGAGCTGCGCGCAAAATTTCAGCTCCCAGGACGTGCGAAAGTTGGTTAAAAAGGACCTAAAAAAACAAACAAGATTCTTGTCAAGTTCAATAAAAAAAAAAAAAAATACGACTCCTACCTCAAGATGGTCATGGTGGCGTAAGAGTTGATGGAATCGTAAGCTTCATCCACAAAAACCTGCTTGTAACAGGAGTAGGGATAACGACTGGATAGAAGCTCTTCGTAGAATTCGAAAGCCTAAAAGAAATAAGCGAATATTAGAAGGGAAGTTGCTTCCGCACGTTAACATATTTGTATTAAAAAAATCAATAAAAAATTTAAAAAAGTAGATTTTGATTTTAAGTTAGGATGACTTTCCTCTGTGGTCTCTCTCGCAGATGGAAAAAAGCAGCAGGGCTTTTCAGGGAAACTGAGCTGATCTTTCATACAAATATTTTATTCTAAAAAAACAAACTATTTTTACCTCGTGTAGGATTTCTGTCGTGTGGAGCAGCAGAGGCATCAATTGCGGCAAGCAGAAGTGAGTGACCTCGTGCATGTGCGGATCGACCAGCACTTCGAAGGGTCTACAGAAAAATGATAAGAAACAATATAAATTAATTAGTCGAACAAATCACAAGCAAAACACACGTATTTTCCAAATGGTGAGAACTCAAATAAAAATTTCAAATGCACTTTAATTGCTAAGGTGGCGTAAATAGCGTTAACCTGTCTTCAAAATCAAAATTAGACTACAAAATATTTTTTGAATAAAATTTACTAAATGTGGTAATGATACCACGTTAACAAAACCTGATTGAAGAAAATAAGACCTGCAAATATCAGACTCAAACGAATTTTCGTTGTTTCGTTGTTGGAAAAAGGTTTTTAAACACGAAATTTAACCGGAGGCGATGACAGCATGGCTTACCCGACGGCGAGGGCGATCTTGGGCGCGCAGGTGGGCGTGGCCAAATAGTAGTGAAACACCTTCCGGCGCATGTCCGGCGTGTAGACCACCTCCAGCAGCTCGCCGCACGACACAGCGGTCATCGACACGTCCACGGTGAACTCCATCTTCCAGGTGCACGGCTCCGAGTAAGAGTCGATGCAGGGGAACCACAATCTATTAGTGGGTGAGAGAAATTGGTTACAAACATTTCAAACGGCTTTACAGGTTTCGTACTGAAAATTGAAAATCCATTTCCCAGACTTTCCCTGAATGCAACACTTATAAAATAAGCGTGAGCTTATTAATGCCCGCTAACGTGAGCAGCACCAAGGTTTTTTATGTAAAGCGCCATAATAGAGGGAACGCCATCCCTGGCGTCAACCCTGAGCTTCCATTAGGGAGTCCAGAGCTTAGGGGTGGATCCTGCAGTCTGGCTATT
>JAUJYS010002009.1:0-15785 GCA_033995665.1 Melogona broelemanni
AAGCAGCCCCTTTTAGGGGGGCCAATGGCGGGGGTCAAAGACCAGTTAAGGACAAAGATGGGGTTATCCTTATGTAAACAGGCTCTGTATTCGAGACTCTGTTAGACTGTTCCACAGCCGACCCACCAATGGAAAATAAGAATAGCGGTAGGCATCACACCTACACTGTAGAACAAGAAACTCTTGCCCGCGCAAACCCATGCCATTTTACAGATGGTAAATTATAATCTCGCCAGGAATAAACGCCAGACTTGGCAAGAAACTTACAGTACTTCCCGTGGACAGCAGAGTGATTTTTCTCTTCAGAGGGGAAATTTTCACCGGTAATGTCGTCGTCGTGCCTAAGAAAGAGTAGTAGAAAAAAATAAAAATAACGTGAGACAAAGAAATGCATTGAAAGTAAAGCATTGCCGAAGCGACAAAAGTAGACTTACTTTTGTTTGACAGAGATTAATTAAAATTTAGTAATTAGATAAATAACAAATCCAATTACTTATGCTCTCCGTTCCGTCTTTGACTTGGAGTTGCTGCGCCCTCAGTAACTTCAGTTCGTCTCGCGAGAGAATCTTGATGTGATCCAGGGAAGCGGGTTTTGAATTTTCTGAAAATAAACATATTGCAGTGATCAACTCAAAGATGTTTATTTTACACTGTTTTTGGTTTGGTTTAAGGTCCAAATACGAATGTATTTGTCACAGCGGAGGAAACCTACTTTCTCGAATTCTTTTAATAGGCTCTCTGCGTAACCGTTTGGTTAAATCTGCAAATAAGCAATCGATACAAGATTCATTAAAATTGTTAGCCATTTAGTTATTTTTTTACAAAACACGTCTTGTGCAAGGACAGGTAAAAATATTTTCTCAAATATGGTAAGCTGTTTTACAGCCGTACTTCACGACAAAAAGAGTTACCTTCATCGATTTCCAATTTGGCTTTGTCGGGCGAAGCCATAAGTTTGCTGATATTCTTTTTGACGTCCAGTTTTGTTTTCGTGTCATCCTTTTTCCTATTTTCTAGGCCGGTGTCTAAAAACAGAAACAAGTGTTATGGATCGGCCAACATTATATCCCTGCGTCAAATCCAATGAAATCAGTCAAATGTCTATCTCCTTCACACACTTTTTAGCCCCTAGTTATTGCAATTTTCCTGAATTTTCATGATCTACAAGATGTTCTACTGTACACTTTGGTCACTATACAGACAACGACTAGTATTTACAGCAATAAAGAATCGTATAAATAAAAAAGCATATGATTACCAGATCGAAGAATTTCCGAATTTGGAGCACGGTCACCCCGAATCTCATCCAAAGACTTAATGTGAAAATCGAGATTCTTGTTCTCCAAATCTACGAGACAACGTGCACACGAATAAATTTGAGAACGAACGTTCATGTATACTATTTCAACATAGGGTTTATAAACGCTGATGTATTTTTTTTGTTAATTTCGATACTTCAGAAAAACTTTAGGCAGCGCTTAAATTTTTGACAAATTTTACACACATTTTGCGTCAGCAATTTGATTTAGATGGCAAAGCATTTATTCATAAATAATTCTTGAAACTAGACTGTTGCTACGATAGCAAACCTATTCATTCAATTGGACAAAGTAACGCATTTGTGGACTCACCTTGTGCAGGCAACTTCAGCTGTAGTTGACACAGAATTATTTTTTTCGTTAATAAATTTTAAGGCGGCAGATGTTGCGAATAGTAAACAAGACCCTTAAAGTGCCGGTGGTGCAAATACTTCAAATATATTTCTTACAAACTTAGCCAATAGATTCTTAATTGAGGTCGATTTTTTCCCCTTTAAATCACCGTAGTGTCTAGTGCACTAAAGGATTACTGCACCCTCGTGTCTATGGAAATATGTGAGGGGCAGGGAAGGGGGATTGGCACCTGGAATAGCCAGGCTGCAGGATCCACCCCTAAGCTCTGGACTTCCCTAATTTTAGCTGGAAGCTGACTAGTTAACTTATTAGGATAGCCCAAAAACAAATGTTACATGATTCAATTAAATATGAAATTTGATATTTAAGATAATAAGCCAAAATTTCTTGGAAATTCCCAATGTTGCAAACTGACTGATCAAGTTTTTATCCTGTATACAATTATAAATTAAAAAAAAAATTAATTAATAGTATTTGCTACCCTTGTTACCAAAAATCTTATCAAAAGAAGTAGCGCAATAGTCCGAAATGATATTGAAGTTGTCATTTTGTGCTTGTGAAATAACAGTTGTGCATCCGAATAGTTCAGTATTTCTGACATATTGGATAAATCTAGTTGTGTCCAAAACAGCTTTTTCTAAAAATGTATCTAACTTCCAAAAAAACAAAATTTGCAACCAAAGTCGGTCGAAACCGTAAAAATAGTATTCTGAACGGTACCTTTTCTTGAGAAATTTAGCCAAATCCTACTCACGAAATCATAAACTTGATTTTAGGAAGGAAAAAACCTTCAGGTCGAAAATTTAATTTTGGCTGCGAATGACTCACAGCTGGCATTTGTGTACGGCTATGACTAAGCAGCTGGCAGACTGTTCATAAAAAAATCGAACAAAAATAGCGTCCGTGGGTGATTACATATGATACTCCATTTAAAAGGGTATAGTTTAAGCCATTGGCGGTCAGTCGCCACTCACATTCTTAGGAAAGATTCTATCAAATTTTAACTAAGTGCTGAAGAACCAACAAAGGTGCATAATTTTTGAAGTGGTTGAAAAAAAAAGTACGATGTTCAGTGGTAGTTGCCAAACTCGTAAGATGCAAGAAAAAAAAAATCGGTATCCTTTTAAATCAAAATAACGAATAAGTATTTTTTTTTACCAACGAAGTTTCAATTGTTAACTACGCAAATACGTAATTGCATCTATGGCCGTTTAGACGCTGCTTGCGGTCATTTATGTCTTTCTATCTGAAATTTTAATTGTCCCAAAGGAGAACTGATTCCAAAGTGCTCCATCCTTGGTAGAAATTGTCGATAAAATTTAGAAATGAAAAAAGAAACCGATCAGTAAAAATATCAGCTCGTACCAATAAACCACAAGCTAAAATATGTTCCAGAAAATAAAATCATAACAAAAAACTAAAAACAAGTTTGTGGCAACTCGTTCGCAGGATTTAGCCAACTTTCAGAAGTAACACAGCCGAGTGATAGTGGTGGTAGTGGGGAGCCCATACCTTGACCTGCGGTCATTTTTTTCAGCGAAACAACTTTTAGCTTGCGTCCTAGCCTGATGGTGGGACCGTCCTCGGTCAACTTGCGACAATCCCCAACCGGATTTTTAATAGGCGTCCCCACACAACTCTCCGAATCGGATTCTGGCAAATGACAACAGGAGGGGGAGGTCTCGGTAAGGAGGCTACTAACAACACCAGCAGTAGTGGCCACAGCGTCATCATCATCGACACACGGACAAAACCACACACTCAGGCATACACACACACGCTGATCAAATAAACAGGCTTTTATTAAGCTGAAGAAGGTGGCCATACAAATTTCAAAACAAACTCTGCATAAGAAAGCATAGCCTAATAATAAATAAGTTCTTTTTTTTGTCGATAATAGTAATAATAAATATAAATCGCAAATTTCTTATTTTCTTTTTTTAAATGAAAAAAGAGGGGAGAAAAAAAAAGAGTATTGAATAAAAATAATGGGAGAAACAAAATTTATATAATAAAGCCGTTATTATTTCGAGGTTATTATAATAGACGAACTTTACAAATACAAAAAGAAAAACTGTGAAAATTGTGGGTGTTGTGTGTGTGTTCGGATTTTTTATTTTTATTTTTAGATCAGTAGTTGGCTTCTCTACGATAGTGGTGGTTGGTTCTCTTTCTCTCTCATCTTTTTTTTTTGTTATAGACCGCAATATCGCTTTAGTGTGTCCAGGCATTACCATGAGCAGCTTGGGTCATTCTCATACCTTCGTCAAATCGCACGACGACCGGCTCGATAAGCGGCGAGGCCATGGACATGGAGGCCGCCACGTCGGCGCTAAGATGTTCGGGCCCTACAAATTGGGGTGGCGAAAAAAAATTGCCTATTTCTTTGGTTATTTACCTGGGGGGTTGTGGTTCCACCACTGCCCCCAGACCTTCGGTTTGTATCAATTGCGCCAAATCAAATAGAACACATCAAAAAAATATTTCAAAAAAATTGCCATACGTGGAAGGGCCTTTGGGGAAAGCAACTGAATTTTATATATATATATATACATACATGCTCACGAAATGTGTAGCGCGAGAAGCGATTTGGCACCATGTAAGCTACACGCGCCATTTGGCGATAATTTAATCAAACCGGAAGTTATTGTGGGCACCACATTGTTAAAAAAGGTGAGAATCTATCAAGAATATTCTAATTTAATTTATTTTATTCCTTATTACTGTAGTGAATAAAATCACTACAGGAGATTATGCAACCCTCGTGTTGCTAAGGCAATATTTCCATTCATTAGACCTTTCAACAAGACATAATCCTAAGATTAGTTGCATCTGTGACCCTTCAATTTTGCAAGGTATCAGGATTATTATTTACTTCTGTGCCCATCGTGTTGCGGTGGCAATATGCGAGGGGTACGTTTTCATAATTACCCCCACGTACCCCCCAGGGGATCGAATAAACGGGAGGCCGCGACGGGAATCTAACCCGGGACTGCCGACTGAACCGCGAAGAGTCGTTACACAATTCATACAAATTTGGCAACCAGAACAACAAAAAAAATTCAGGATAACCTTTCGGGCCCTTCCTAGTATAAGCACGGATTAATAAAAGGGGCGTTCATTTACCCATTTGCGGGCCGGCGTACAGCGGCGTGGCGCCAGTCCCCATGTCGTTCATGACGGGATGAATCGCTGCAAGGCATTTCAAATGGACAGCAATCAATTAGGGAAGCTTACTTGGAAAATCTTGCAATTCGCTAATTGGAATTTCGCGAGGTGAAACACAACCAACACCAATTCGCGTTAAATTTATTTTACTAAAGCTCGCAAAATTAATTTCATTTGGTGGACCGTGATTGAGAATAGCAGGTAAGCATCTCTTAAAGAGCAATAAAAACTAAATAATATTCGACGTTGACAAGATAGGACGTCTCCGAATAAAATGTTTGTCGATCTCCCAATTCGTTAATTTTTTTTAAAGAGATCACCAACTTGATCAATGACTATGCCACGAAATATTAGTAGCTCCTTTCGACAAGATCACATCTCTTAAGTACAGCAAATATAAATTCGCGTTAAGATCGCGGCTTACTTCCTCATCGAGGTTGTCCACTTCAATCAAACGCGACCATCGCCCTAACGCTGATTAGTTAATCTAGTAGTTTAGACAATTTCACAAAAAAATTCGCACACACCTAAAGCTGATCAATTGTTCCAACAACACTTACAACTTCCTAAAAATCCTTCATTCCGACGGCATCGAACAATTAAGCGAAAAGCATTACACAGACTTTCGGCGCAGAACGAAAATGCTACCCACCTCCCCCACATATTAAAAACAACAAAATGTTCAAAAGATATAAACAGGATGCGAGCTTACCGTTTTCGTTCAGCTCCACATTCTCCATGTGAGGCCGAGGCTTTGTGTGCATAAATACGCAGTGTGGCTTTCGGCACCCGGTGGGTTGATTCTCCCAGTAGCAAGGAATCGTTCCACGATTTTTCTGCGCAAATAAAACGACATCCAACGAATCACTCGATTGAATAATATTTCATTGGCCAGTTTCAACTTAGAACAAAACGCTTAATACATTACAATCCGTACACCATTCCCAAAATACCTCTTCTATGCACATATTTTTACAATTTAAACAGGCGATGTCACGGGCTTTTCAGTACGTTCGCTGTAAGAGTTTCCGTGTTTGTAAAGACGTCAAGTGTGAGCAGGCACTTTCTTGAACACGGCATTTATAAAATCCATCCAAGTCTTGTCCAAGTAGCTCCCAAAATGCGACACAGACCGGATTTATTTTTGGACATGTTGTATACCACAATTGGAGACTAATAATCAAGCTGGTGTGCTTTCTTTTTAAAAATTAACCGTGCAAATGCTCGTACATTAATACCAAATGTCTTAGTCTTAACATTAAATATATATCTCCAATTCAGTACACGCAACTATGACACGATAATGTGCTTCCCCATTGCGGTTTAATACTAGAAATTATGCAGTCTTATTTTGACCCCCGCCACCCCCACAAAAAAATTAAGACCAATTACCTTGCTCTCCATGTGACGGAACTTGCAGTTGCGTCGAAAGCAGCGCCCTTCCTTCCACATGCTGCACACCGTTTCCGAACCAAGAGCTGCCTCGCAGTGACGAAACGGACAAGCGTCACCCTGTACAACAGACAAGACACAGCGATGAAAAATGAGGGGGATTAAAAGCTTGCGTGTTCCTTTTGATTTGTTTTTGTTTAATCACCGTAGTGCTACACTACAGGATTAGATTTAGATGAGTGCTGATTATTGCACAATCGTGATTTAAAGACGACACTGAATTCCCCCACGGGAAAACAAGATTCGGATACACGGTAAGATCAAGATGAGATTCTCACCTTGGTGCAGGTCGAGTAGAAATAAAAATAGCAGTCCTCCAGGTTACGGTTTCCGCTGCCCTCTTCCATCCGGGGATGGGGCTGTGTCATAGCCATGTCCATGTTCAAGTTGCGAAAATAAAAAACAGAATGCTCCTCGGTCGTTCAGACACTGAGTTTCTTTAGCTCGCCCAGCTTCCCCTCAAAATTGGTGGCGTTTTACATCTAAATAGCTGAAAATACACAAAAACGACTAGAGATTAACATCAATAAGAAGTTGAATCTGAAATTCAAAACGCTAATATGTGCGTCCTATTCAAATAGCAATGTTGTCTTTCAGGCCAATACAAACACACTAGTGCACTACATGATTACTGCACCCTCGTGTCTCTGTGGAGATATGTGAGGGTCAGGGAAGGGAAATGATGGTAGCTGGAATAGCCAGACTGCAGGATCCACCACTAAATCTGGTGTGGCTAATATTAACATTTTCCAATGTCGGCGAACCAAATGTAAAATAATTCCAGACGAATTAACTGGTCAGCAGTACTTTGGCAACTTATTATCATTAATATGGGAAATTGGCACGCGGTGAATAATAATTATACCAATGCTTAACTCCAGGTTGGCGTCTGACACTAATGAGATTTCATTATTACTTCATAGGTTAGCGCGTATCACACTCAGGAAACCATGTTTCGGCATATGTCCAGATGACGGACACAAAGTGAGCGACATGGAGCGGTGAGGTTAGGTTAGACATCGCTCCCTGTCGCTCACTTTGTGTCCGTCATCTGGACATCAACCCCATGTTTCATATTGGTTCCAGGATAGACTTTAAAGTTGGATGGGATTCGTTGACAGCCAAATAATTCAATGAGCCTAGTGGGGATAGCGTTACGAAAGGACGAACATTTATCGTGCCAGTTTGTGTTTTGCAGAATCAATCAATTCTAAATAGAAATACATGTACGATATGCCTATGTGGTCAGCTGGAGTGACGGCTGTCGCAAATGGTCAGGTTTGTGATCAGGATAACAAACAGGATAACTAAAGGTACTGCAAACACAGACCAGACCTCAGCCAATGGCTCTTGTTTAACAAATTCAATACATATGCATATCCCCGGCAATCACACGATCCGATTTCCACGGTGCAATAAAAAGAATGAATGAATAACCTAGGCCCTCATGGCATAGGCCTAACGGCGGGAGGCGGTCAGGCTTTAAGTTAGGCCTAACTATAACGTGGCTCTTTCGGCAAATCGAGGCGAAATACAGATCACTATGAATGTGATCACCTCCAAGATTCAACAAAGACGAACAAGGAAATAAATTCTGACGTTTGGTAATCCGAATTGTCGTGCTAATTTTGTGATCAAGGGCCCCGAGGCGAGTGAAATACGGCATTTCATAGGCCTAGACCTTATCCTAGGCATTGGAATCCCCAATCTTTGGCTAGACTAATATTCTAATATCATGCCGGTACAAGAAAATCGAAAAATTAAATCAAAACTATACCATTCAACTGCTCAATTCCTGTTGGAAACGATTTGATTTGAGCTCATCAGTCCAGTCTGTTGATCACTGGGCGAAGTTTTCTAGGACGAAATTTTGCGTAGACCAAAATCTTCGTCGATTTTTTTTTCAAAATGGCGACGAAAGGTAAGCGGAAGTGGCCGCAGATTAAATTTTTATCCCGTTGCGAGAAGATTGCAATCAGAGTTGGGGTGCGACTATAAATTGGTTTTATATCATAAGTAAAAGACAGGTTAGAATATTAAAAATGAAAACGCCGCACAATCGATTGCATTCAACATCATATAAAAAATAATGATGAAGAAACCGGAATCAGTTGTTACGTCACAAAACCGCAGCATTTGAAAAATAGACATTACATGGCTAAAGTAGGGATATATTTATCATGCTAATAAGTATTATTTTTTGTAATATTGTCCAAATTAGCCTTTACGAATTTATCGAAGCTGGTTATTTATGTCGATAGTATTGAAATTTGATAGCACAATTGATTTTGTTGATATTTTATGTTGCCCAGGTTATCGCAAAACTCGAATGGGGTTTGGTCTCTATATCGTTTATACCCATTAGAAGAATGGAGCTGTATCCACTAGACTAGAGAGCAAATATGTAACACTGCAATATTCCATAATAAACAACTGAATTTGAAATGATGGGCGCATTGAACTTAAATTAATTTCGCATTTAATTTCATTCAGAGTTTATAGAGCTATTAACCTACAAATTATATTTAGAAATACTCATATGTTACGCCAAATGTGTCGCCTAGGAAGGCATTACATGTTCGAACATAACGAACTTACATTTCTTTGTCTTGGTTGTTGATGGCGTCTCTATTTTTTGGTTTTTGAAAACATTTTTTGGTAAACTGTGCATCAATTTTGTTGCAAATACGGGTACTAAATAAGATTTATCTCGTGTTTGGCAACATTTTTCACACGAGATAACTGAGTTTCATTCGATGGAGTTAGCCGATATCTTATAAGAAGTGGGCGGAGTGCGAGGCCTTCGCCTGTTCGTGGTCTAGAAACGGAAACGACTGGAGCGACGCTTGGTGTGTGGTAATAACCCCTGTTGTGTGACCTATGGTTTGCGAAGGAGGCCCCTAATCAACACGATTTCCCTAACCCTGTCATGATTTGTTTATCTTTTTTGCCAGTTGACAATGTAGGGAATTGACAAGATAAAATATATTTTGTGGTCGAGCAAGAAAGAAAAAGGGGTTGCCACCAATAAGCAACCTTCAAACATATTGCCAGAATGCTACGGCGCGGCAATTACCTCATCTAAATCTAAATCTAAATATGGGCTGACATTGTAATCTTGACTTTAGATTGTCATAGACATGCCATAATTTGCCTTGGGGATACTTATCCGTTCTGTGATGCTTCTTGGGGTATGCTTTGTTTTCATAAGTGTTACATTCAGCGATTTTTTAGTCGGTGTTATAATTTTATATTTTAAATTTCTTGCTAACAGATGAATATTGCACAACATAATCCTTAATGGATAACGCAGTTGGACGCGAAGCTAAGATGAAAAACGTCAACAATATGGGTAAAGTTCTGTTCATTTGACATGACAAAGTTGGAAGCAAAGCACCACATGTTAACTTAAAAATGTCGATTATTCAAGGTTCGGCAAACCCTTTAAGCGGATTACTGGGTCACTACATGGACAGTGACGACGAGGATGAAAGTGACTTGGTTCAACCCTCAGATGAAAACGGTAATATATTTGACTTAGGTGACAAACGAGGAGTTCGTAAATTCGCAGGAAAATCATTGTTGTGCCATTATTTAAATATGAAGTTTCTGATAACATATTCTGCTATCGAAGGCCATTATTTGATCTTGCCTAATTACGGGGAAGACTGATTACACGAAGGAAACGTTTAACATAATCTACTCAAAGCGTTTCCATCATTCTGTCGATTTTCCTTTTGAGTTTGAAGACTTATATTGACGGTCACTAAAAATGTATATAACGATATTGCCTAGAAAAAGTATGTAACTTCTTTTGTGTGAGCTACATAAATTGTTTAAGGCAACACGGGAGCTCACCCTGATAATTTTATGCCAACTTCACATCGATTCTTCCTTTTTCTATGCTACTTGCAATTTTTTAAAAATGGAATGTCATGCATTATTTTTTTCCGTATTTTTCTTCTTTTACGTGTCACTTATAAAAAACAAAAAAGTCAAGGAAAATTTCGATTCGATTCGACTCGATAATTTTATGTCAACTTCACCATGCCTACTTCCTATTTCTTGCAATTTTTAGAAAATCGGATGTCATGCATTATTCTTTCTGTGTTTTTTCCCCCCACGTGTTACCTACTATATCTAAAATAAAAAGTCTGGGAAAGTCAGGGGAACTGATTATCAGGTCTCGGTATAAACCCCCGTTAAAGTTTCGGGCATATTTCTAACGACACAAAAATAATCATTTGACTTATTTCATTGCAGCCTTGCCAGTTCACATCGTTCCACTAACGGCCAACGTCGGAAAGTCGGCGTCAACCCAGTCCAAGAAGCGAATGTCTAGCGAGGTGGACGATTTTCTCAAGGTAACTAATTTCGTTGCGTTTGGTCGCGTGACTTTAACGAAGCTCATCCAATAAATGAAAAAAATAAATATGTTGTATATACTCGTAGGAAATCAATTCTTTCGCTGCGGTTGCCAGTTCTGGTCCCGGTGCGGCGTCCAAATCTCGTCGGCAAGATTTAACCGCCAAGGTCACTTTGGGTTCGCCCGCGACGGTCACCGACCAAGGTGAGTTTGCTGATATCTTTAATCTCCTTCCAGATAGTCTGGAACAGACAGAGAATTAATTTTTGGACATGGGGAAAGTAAGATTTGCCAGTGGAAAAGTGAAAGAATTCTGAATAAAAATTTAAATGTTTACTTCTGGGAATTTCTTTACACGCTTTAGCATCGCTTTGCGTACGCGCTTGTATTATAACTGAGGGGCCAATGGCGGTGGTCAAATGACCAGTTTATGAAACACTCCTATTTTTCTAATCCACCTAACATACAAGCTGGTTCTGTGCCGAATCCGTGATTACAGTGGTTACAGTCCCGTCAGTAGATATCGAATCAAATTGAAAATAAAATCTGATGGCGCGCTATGAGAACAAAGTTTTTTTTCGTAAATTATTCACATTTTCTATAATATGATTCAATCTATATTGTATTCAATTCCTCGTCCGTTAATTTTTTCATTGTAGTTCACGTCACTCATTCAAAGCAACTTATACCTCCGTGGCTTTTCTGTTCGCCTAATCTAACCGGTGCGCGGTCTCTCACAATTTATTATCTTTTCAGCGAAACCCGCCGAGTGTTCTTGGCACGAGTGCACCGACGAGACCACAGGCTACCCCTATTTCTGGAACACCCAGACCAACGAGGTCACGTGGGACTGCCCCGAGGAACTGCGGGTCTACCGGAACGTGCTGCTGGAATTGCAGCTGCGGGCGGGTGCGCCGGAAGCGGCCGCGTCCGTGGTGGCCGGGTCCTTGGCGCCCTCTGGACCGACGATGCCGAGACCGAATGACAAGCCGGTTAAAGTTCTAGTGGAAGGGTGAGCGAAGAAAATTTGCAACAACATTAACAACGGCCCCAGTGGCTCAGTGGATATGGTCACAGTCTAATGAGCGGGTGGTCTCGGGCTCGATTCCCGGCACAAGCTTTCGTTTATTCGATCCTGTGGTTGATCCTGTTATTGCGATCCCTCATATATTGCCATAGCGACACGAGGGGTATAAAAATAAAAAAGAAAAGAAAAATAATTAAAAAAAAACAATAAATGATTAGGAAAACCGAACAGCAAAAAAGTTTTGGGTCAAATATTACCTGTGTCAAATAATGACCTTCCTGTTTTGAATTTGCAGTCGAGCGATTCCAATTACGAGTTACAGTGATGGTTCGTCGTCCGACAGCGACGGATTTGCCGAGAAAGTGAAGGCGAAGGATCCGGAACAAATACGGTCCAGGTGAAACATTTGCTATTTTCGTATATCTTTAAGTCCACTGTATTTACGCGTATGAACACAAAAATAAAATTAAGACGTACAGTACCTCTACATTTCATGTCAATTTTATTTTTGTGTTCATATGCTTACATATTGTGAATTTTAGAATTTTAATTTACGTCAAAATTTTCCTTGCGCCTTACTTTTTTCTTAAAGTGTTACGCCACTTACGGCCTTTTTCGACATTTTTTGGTTACCGAACGGGTTGCCTTGCACACTTCAGACATTACGAGCACTTTATATCGTCTCTGAACAAACGACGAATAAATTACTAAGTTTGCCATATGTCGTTTTACATAGGAGTCCCACCTCTTTGATTCACAATGCCACGGAGCCTGAAGAGAGTTCGGGCGCACTGACTACCATCTCCGAAGCCAGTCCACCGCATCAAGTAAGTATAAATTATATTATTTTGATTATTTACTATTTTTTTTTTCAATTTGAATTTTTAACAATTTACTATTTTTTATCCAGGTGATGGACGAGAGCTTTGCGAAGGGCTGGGTTCTGAATGCGTGCGCTACCGTTGCGCCACCACCGACACCGGGTGTTGAGGTTCAGACGGCAGAAGCTGGCTTCTCGCTGGCCAAAACCAAGGGCTTCTTATTGTCTCAGATGGACGTGGATAACTCCAACGGGTCGACGCAGTCCCCGGTGAGTAATAGGCGAAGCATTTTCGTGCGGAGCGGGCGGTCCCGTGTTCGATTCCCGGCGCAGGCTCTCGTTTATTCGATTCTGGGGTATTACCGTACTTTCGTGTAGGAAGCCCGCTGATAGATCAGGATTTAATGACAAGTAGGATCGCGGGCAGCCAGTGAGCGGAATTCTGATGAACATTAGCTGTTTGTCCGTGGTGTGCAGATTGTCCGTGCGGGCAAGAAAAGGGAAATAACGTGCTACGTACCGCCGCGGCGGGGAGGGAATACACAAGCGCGAAGTGCTTGTCTCTTGGGAATATATATTCTGTTTTAAATCCCAGTTAAAATTAGTAACAATGCAGCCTGCCCAGGAGACCGGCTCCATTGGCTTGTCACTGTAATTATTATTATTATGATAAAACCGGCATCTGGAGATGTTCTGTTTTAAAATATTCTGAATATTGTGTTTTAAAATCTCTGTTAAAATTAGTACCAATGCAGCCTGCCCAGGAGACCGGCTCCATTGGCTTGTCACTAATTATAATTATTATGATAAAACCGGAATCTGGAGATGCGAGAGTTGACGAGCGGGGGTGGGGTACACTTCTGGTCACCTGTCCCATGCAGAATATTTTAATGATGTATGAGGAGTTGTTCGAGGATTATTAGTGAGTCGAAGTGTTACGATAATGGGGAAGAATGACCGCGGACAATGTGCGGATGGGTGACCTGTCTGATTACCAGAATATAGTCCGCGCGGACAACAAGCGAGGAGTTGGCAGAATATTATAAGGCCGCGGACAATCGGGTGGAGCGGATATGTGGAGATGCGGAAGGAAAGGGGGTCGGACTTTGAACCCGAAAGTACCGTATATATATCAACTCGCATACAGGAATTACGTTACCCACAAGTGAAAGAGAAAGTAGCTAAGCCGCGCAATCCTGAGCTTCCATTAGGGAGTCTAGAGCTCAGGGGTGGATCCTGCAGTCTGGCTATACAGGCTGTCATTCCCTTCCCTGCCCCTCATATATGGCCATAGCGACACGAGGGTGCAGTTGTCCTGTGGTGCACTAGGCGCTACGGTGACTTTAAAAAAAAAAATGCCCTACTCAATCAAAAATAGACGTTGGTTGAGTTGAATCATTGCACTGCAAAATCGATATTTCAAATTTAATATTTTTGTTGCAAAATCCGAGATAATAAATTTTGTAACACTAAATATCGTGTCTAAAAAAATGAGAATTTTTATTTCCAGATTTTAGTCGGCGAAAAGTGATATTTTTTTCTAATTTTTACAATTGTAACAAAATAAATAACTCGAATTTCGTGACGCTCGAATTGCGCAGGGCTGGTGCAGCTTTTACTGTCCAAAGACTCTCAAGAGGTCTTAGTATGATTTGGTTCCAGAAAGTTCCATCCAGGAAAGCAGATGAAACATTGGAAATATAATTTTTTGTCGAAAACAGTTTAGACGAAAGAAAGATTGTGATTTCCGAACCCGCTTCTCCACCCTTATCATAATCTTTCATCGGAAAAATGTGTCTCGGTATACAGTAGGCTTCCATTTCATATTTCTTTTAAAAATGATTTTTATTTTTTAAACGTGAATTACCGTCTGAATTTTCTGAAAGGGGGCGATAAAGTCGAGTCGGATAGGAAATGAAATCCAAGATTATCGCGTTCTGCTATTTGCCCTTTCATGATAACCTACCTACTACGGCTTCGTTTCAGCTTTTCGTATAATGTATTCTTATGGCTTGCTTCACTCAAAATTCAAAGAAATGAAAATCCTAGCAATAGCAAATCTTCCCAGAGAATTGTCTGGGAAAAAAAAATATGGCGGATTTCCGCCATTTCTAGATGACATTGTGCAGCCTGGCAATTCCAGCTGCCATCCCCCTTCCCTTCCTTTCCCCTCACATATATTTATAGAGACACGAGGGTGCAGTAATCCTGTAGTGCACTAGGCACTACGGTGACTTTAAAAAAATTAAAAATTCAGGCGCCATCCAACAACGGTGCTTTTTGCGGATAGATGCGCAAGTTCTCATGTACTAGTGCAACAGATTTAACGAGAAAACAATTTAATATCAACGTTTTTGGCAGACAACTCAACGTACAATGACGTAAAATCGCGCGCGATTTTGTGTTGTGCTCATATACTTCTTATTTAATTTTTATTTACGTACGGTTTGTTAGAGATTTACGAACACATGGGTCTCAAATTCGCCCCCCACCAGGGATTGGCCTGATAATTTAGAATGCGAAATCTGGGAGGTCTCTAGGTAGGGATCTTGAATGTGTATCTGACAATGTACAGGTACGGGGGATTCAGGGCTTTACTTCCATGCTTCCATGGTAATATGAATGAACCAGTCTGTAGTTCTTATAGTGGCACCTCAATGTTACCGATTGGAACTTTTTTCACTTTTTGCTTGCAATGTGTCACATGGCAAATCCATCACCGGAATCGCGAAATGAACGAACGACTTCAATTCGCGTTTGCGGGGAGATTAACCCTTCTGCCCTCTACGCTCTTTTCCTGAGCTCGTTGTTATTTCGTGACCGTCCATATACTCGTAAATCAATACAAGCGCCCTCCGCTCGCGCGAAGCCAGGGGGGAAAAACAACACGTATAAATATTATTCGGCGAAGAAAGCTTTCTGTTGACAAAACGGATGTTCTGGTTTACAATACACGGCGGCGCCACCTAGTGTCGATTGCTCGGCAAGCTGTGCACGTGGCACAAGTGCCCCTATTGGTGGACTAAATCTGTCGTTGAAAGAGAAGCATTTCGCGTACAATTTCTTTTTTTCTCCTACCCTATTCGCCAGAAACGAATATTCGATATCCACCGAATGAAAAAGCTAGTCTGAAGCGCAGTGAGAGGCGCTAGTCGTTATGGGGAAGGATGAGCGGAAAACAGCGTTAAATCGTATTTAAATCCAATTACAATTACAATATATACCCGCAAGCAGCCCCTTTTAGGGGGGCCAATGGCGGGGGTCAAAGACCAGTTAAGG